>JASANA010010800.1:0-13802 GCA_030248095.1 Ptycholaimellus sp. GST1_10 | reverse complement strand
AGGTGCTACGGTCTACTTATGGGCAGCCTAATAGCCCAAATAGCCCACAGCGCTGGCCCAAGTAGCTCAGCTCAGGAGGTGGACAGCGTTCCGCCCATTCAGCTGCATGTCCCATGCCGTTTTGCTTTGTGACAGCGCTACTCAGTTTTTGCGTGTTTCAAAGCAGACATGTATGTTTGAGGCCTGTGCTTTGTGATAATAGCATGAGGTCCGTACCAGCTTGATCAGAAATGATATTATTAAACTGCAGTTGCTTGGAATTTGGATTTCATGGCAATTGATTTCCTATTGCCATGCATTGCATTATCTAAGAGTAAAACTGAGTTTTCCTTTATATGCACCAACTTCGACAAAACTGAGCGCGAAAAGCCTTCTTGGGCCAGCGCCAAGCAGCTACCTTTTCTGAAGCGAACCTTGACATCCCATGGATCTGTCTTCGATCCTTGGATGCCTTTGCTCGTAATATCTGCTGCCCCAGAAGCTCAATAAAGGTCTCGCCATGTCGCAAACCAGTGTCCGGTCTACTCTGCCTGGAGTCTCGCCTACCTTCTTGGGCGCATGGGACTACATGTTCACATCGAGGTTCCCTTTTTTCGCTATTGAGAAAGTACTAGTGTGAAAAGTGAGAAAGTATTCTCTTTAATCTTCAATTAGCTGCTTAGCTGATGTTTCACGGATGAATCTGGTCATGATAGTTGTGTGAGTTGGCTTTTTCGGGATTTAGAGCGTGTTCGGCTGGCTTCAGCAGATTATGCCTTTCCATCCGTTCGTCAGCCACTAGGTATATGCAGGGCAACCACTACATGCAGGGCCCGTCGGCTACTTGGTTGAGCATCAGCTTTTCACGTTCCTTCATTTCGCTCAACGGACGATGGAAGGAATGGGCTTGGCGCTGTGATTGAGCCCTGGCCGCCGACTGGAATATAGCCTACTTTGGAGCTTGTTTTCTGGACCGAAGCTACCACTTCGCTAACACTCGCTGGCTCCAGCCCAATTGCAATGCAATGCAAACAAGAGCCTTTCTTATAATTTCATCGCATTCAAATGATTTCATTGATAGCCCTTGGAAGAAGACAACCGCGACTTTTCAGATTGGACCAGGTGCTTCTCGATTCTTGCATCCGCTGTTTCTCGTCCTGCCCATGTTTATTCACTGAGCAACTGCAAATTTCTTTTGAGCTAAATTAAATTGGAACCCAAATCAAAAGACTTTTCAATAGTTTGGGTTTTGGGTTCGGGGGAGGGACCCTGGGTCTATTTTTTTGAATAAACGTAAATGCGTGAAACGCAGAAAAAGTTTTAACTGAAATGCGCCAAACGTGAATATGTTGTGAAACCAAATTTCTTGAGAAACGCTCAAATGTTGAATATGATTTGAAATGTTAGGTTTAGCGGTCAAAATGGTTAAAATAAGAACCTAAAACTCAAAAATTTAAAAAGAATCGGTTGATCTTAATTTTGCTTTTACTATTGGTATGAAAAAATATTTAAAATTTTTTATTTCCTCCTTTCCGCTATTGGTTCAAAATTAGTCTAAAACTTGACTCAACATTCAACATCTGTCACGGAATCTCCAAATTCATTGAAGAAATTCAACAAAGAAAGCACAGCTTACCTAGGATCAGAGTGGTCCCCAAAGCAAGTGACGCGTATTCTCCCACTCTTTCCGCAAGCAACAGGTACGCTAAGAATCTTCATTGTGTCACTCAATCGGGCCTGCAAAAGAGAAATGTTCCGCATTGAAATACTTTGTGTGGAGAGCAAACGTAGTAGTAAAGGGTGGCGCCTGCCTCAGACGTCTGCCGCATCAAATCCCCGCCAGGGTTGTCATAAGTCCACAGGCATGTCCCGTTTGCTAGGAAGTAGTAGATGCCTAGCGAGTAGCCGGCTCCCTTGCCCGCCGAAGATTCTACGCTACCTGCGCATTTACATCCTCCTTTCTCTCCTAATTGGCCAATCTGTTTGTGCTTTCCTGATTATAAGTGTGTCTATTACTAAGTGTCTCTGTAGCCAGCTAAGCTGACCAACTAAGTTCTTCCAAATGTTAAATCTTTTCTCTCCCTCAAAAATGTCTTTTTTATATACATCATTTATTTTCAATCGTTTGTATGTGCAAATCTTAGATCTTGTTTCACCACATCTTATGTCCCAAGCAATCCTAACCAACATCGTGGGAAAATGGAATCCTTACATTGTTCGGAAGTCACAAAAGCTGGAAAACCAATCAATAGAGACATCAATATTTGGAACAGCATTTTGATCACTGATTGCCTCTTTTGAAATGAGGGCATTTATAGTGAAGTTTTGTTCTTTTGAATATCATTTTTCGGTTTCGCACGAAAAGCTTTGAAAAACATCGCCTTTTATTCCTGAAAGAAATTTTCGTTCCCGCATTGAAATGCGAACAATTGAGACATCTATAGCAGTGCGGCCACAAAAGCCGCCCTGTTTCAACTTGGCTGACCTTTTCCACTTCTTTTTACTCCATCCACTAAGAGCCAGTTAACATCACACAACTGAAATCGACATAAAAGTGAAAACCCAATGGTGGTCTTCCCATGATATATTAGCATAAAATACGACTTCCATCTAAAAAAAATGGCCATTTGTACTACATAGCTCTGTTAACGCCAGACCAACTGTCGGTTGAGCACACGCACGGAAGAAGGTGAAGAAGTAGGATAAGGATAATGTGGACAAATGGTTTCAAACATTTATCTCCAATATGCTGACATTTTCGACGAGTCTTGGTCATTTTGAGTCTTGGTCGTTTATCAAGAACACGACACGGTATTCTCAAAATACTGTGTCGATATCTCTGCTTGCAGCATCACTGGCTACGGTTTTTTTAATTTTATTTTTAAAGTTTTTTGGCCATGTTTATTTTTTAACTTGTATGATTTCAAGTTGTTTCATTGCTTTGTGCATTTTTTGCCAAACTTTAATTTCGCAGTTTTTCATTGAAATTTTGAAAAATCCATGAAATCCCTAACGCTTACTAGGGCATAAAATACTGCATGTTTAAAGGAATTCTCCAATAAGGTCGTGTAATTAGTGAATAATGCTAGATTTTGTTTCGCATGGCAACAAATTGCTGTGCATGAGTCAAAATTTAGCTGTTTAAGAGGCGGTTTGTGAAAGGATTCAGAGAGGGTATTCCACTTCTCAAAAATCGAAGGTTCGAGTTGGGAATTGTGAATAGGCTATGGTTTTGGTCCATTTAGTTGTGATCTCAGGCCAACAAACCCTGGCCCAAAATATGGCTTATTTCCTGAGAAATGGCCATTATTCTAACACCAACTTTTTTGACCTCTGTATGACCAAAGAATCAGTTTTTGGCCAATTTCAACTAACATTTTTTGAACAATCCCAGATTATTTTATATCAATCGAACCGCAAAACTACAACAAATTTTATGGTCACAAAGATTTGTTCCAAAAGAAAAAAATTTTCAATTGATTTTTCAAAAAACCGATTTTCGCATTTTGCAATTTTTAGCACAAAAAAACTGATTTCCAAAAATGATCAAAAATTTCAAGGCTAAGACCTATCCTATCTTTTTATTTACATTCTTGCCGTCATTTTGATATATATAACATGTCTGAACGTTTTGTAAGGCTCGCAAAAATTTTTGATTGAAAATTGCCAGTCTGATTTTTGCCCTATGTTATAACATAGGCAAAAAATGACCAAAAAATTTTTGTTCTCAAAATTCTAATTTTTTGGCCTGAAATGTTCATTTGGAATCCCCTACACGCCGCTGTATCATTTGTTTCTCCAGAACTAGTCTCAATCTGCTCAAACTGATATGCGCATTTTCCTATGTTATAGCATAGGCAATGTTGAAGCATAGGAAATTGGGCATTTCAATTTTAGCAGATACAAACAAATTCTGGGGAAACAAATGATACAGCGGCGTGTAGGGGATTCCAAATGAACATTTCAGGCCAAAAAATTAGAATTTTGAGAATAAAATTTTTTTGGTCATTTTTTGCCTATGTTATAATATAGGGCAAAAATCAGACTGGCAATTTTCAATCAAAAATTTTTGCGAGCCTTACAAAAAGTTCAGACATGTTATATATACCAAAATGACGGCAAGAATGTGAATAAAAAGATAGGATAGGTCTTAGCCTTGAATTTTTTGATCATTTTTAGAAATCAGTTTTTTTGTGCTAAAAATTGCAAAATGCGAAAATCGGTTTTTTAAAAAATCAATTGAAAATTTTTTTCTTTTGGAACAAATCATTGTGACCATAAAATTTGTTGTAGTTTTGCGGTTCGATTGATATATAATGATCTGGGATTGTTCAAAAAATGTTAGTTGAAATTGGCCAAAAACTAATTTTTTGGTCATCCAGAGGTCAAAAAAGTAGGTGTTAGAATAATGGCCATTTCTCAGGAAATAAGCCATATTTTGGGCCAGGGTTTGTTGGCCTGAGATCACAACTAAATGGACGAAAACCATAGCCTATTCACGATTCCCAACTCAAACCTTCGTTTTTTGGGAAGTGGAATACCCCTCCTACAAGGCCTCTCAATCCTCTCGCAAACTGCCTCTTAAGAAAACTGATTAGGAGCCAGTTAAAACCACGATCGCCTCCTATTTTGCCTTTCACCAAGGGCCTGCCGCTGCTCCTTGAAATCGGACAAGAACCATCTGTTTTCAAGGATGTTTTCCATGCCTTTATTGCTTGAACAGAAGTTTCCTCCTTCACATAAGGGAAATCTGCCGCAAATCAAGGCGCATCAAATCTGCCGCATCAAGCAGGCCGCAAATCTGAAGGCGGATATCAGAAGCCCTGCCCCTGCACTATCTCCAGCTACCCTATTGCGCCACCCAACTTCATTCATACGAATCTTAAGTGAAAACAGATCGCTTTTACCTGCTTTTAGGTGCACTCAGTTTGCGGCCCTAGGTGCCCTTACGGGCTAGCGGTGCACAGCAAGGTAGGAATTCCCTCTCAACTTGGACAAGGACTGCTTAGCAGTCAATTCGTTTCTGGGATCGAGAAATTTGTTTCACAAGAGGACGTCATGGAAATTTTCCACCAGTTTGTGGGGGGGGGGGGACAGACATACCACGTCTGCCAAGCCAACAAGGTATTCTTGGCGGTTGCCAAGATGCGCGGCCTCACCTCAAGACACCACCTAGATGAAAATGCATGCCAAAATTCAACAGATTTCAGTGAAAAACCATGAATTATGCATGTTCCGATTTTTGAAACATCAAGATTTTGGGTTTTTGACCATATATCAGGAAATACTAATTATTTCAAAAATTCCTTTTGCCAGCTTCAAGATGTTACTATCACGGACGTACACACCAACAAGTATATGGCGCAAAGCGCAATAGGTGACCGCGGAGCGCTTACACCTTCACATGTAGCAAAATCCAAAAACTAAGGAAAATTCCTGCTGTGAGGGTGAACATTGCATCTCAAAAGGAAAAGCCTGTGGTTTCTCAACCATTTTCGAATCGTTATATACGACTTGTGAACAAAAAAACTCAAGTTGTCTGTTCAATTATCAGCCATTCAGCTGCTACTAATTATTGATGCTATTGGCATTCGTGAAAGTTTGTCACTCAAGAGGGCAAGTCTGTGGTTTCTTAACCATTTTAAAAAGTAAGCACAGATTTGGAATCGTTATATGCGACTTGTGAACAAAAAAACTTAAGTTGTCTGTTCAATTATAAGCCGTTCAGCTGCTATTAATTATTGATGCTATTGGCATGCATGAAAGTTTGTCACTCAAGAGGGCAAGTCTGTGGTTTCTCAACCATTTTCAAAAGTAAGCACAGATTTAAAATTGCTATATGCGATTTATGAACAAAAAAACTCAAGTGTTTTGTTCAATTATCAGCCGTTCAGCTGCTACTAATTATTGATGCTATTGTCATGCGTGAAAGTTTGTCACTCAAGAGGGCAAGTCTGTGGTTTCTCAACCATTTTCAAAAGTAAGCACATATTTGGAATTGTTATATACAACTTGTGAACAAAAAAACTCAAGTTGTCTGTGCAATTCTCAAGATTACAGGTGCTACAGCGCAAAAACTATATATTGCAATGTTTAAACCTTTCTACCCAAAAAAATAATGTTTCAAATGCTCGGAAACCGGGTCTACCCCTCCAGATCTTCCTAAAATTGTATTACCTTTCAGGAAAAAAAAAGTTTGTCCCAATCCGTTGAGAATTCGCCCGTGGACAGCATTTCCAGACATATATATATATATATATATATTTCGAAACTCCTGAACAAAAGTGCAATACTGCCAATATATATATCAGGACAAAAGTTTAGTAACCTCTATAGACCGCGGAGCAGCCCTTCGGGCCGCTCCGCGGTCAAAAATCAGCAAATTTCATTAAAAAACCGGGGACCTATGCATGTTCAAATTTTTGAAACATCAAGATTTTGGTTTTTTGACTATAAATCAAGAAATAATAAATATTTCAAAAATTCCTTTTGCCAGCTTCGAAATGTTACTTAGACGGACGTATCTGCCAAAAATCAGCTAATTCCATTGAAATACCAGTGATTTAGGATTTTTCGTATTTTGAAACATCAAAAAATTGAGTTTTGGGCGAAATTCAAAAAATTACGCCAAGCACCAAAAATGGTCCCGAGGCACCGCCTAGGTGGACCTTCATGCAAAAAATCAGCCAATTTCGTTGAAAAACCGCGGAGTACGGGCATGCCACACACATATATATATATATGCGGACAGACGGACGCAAAAATGGGGTAACTGCTTAAGCTGGCCTTGGCCGCCCGCCGCTCCGGGCAGGGCGCCAGAGCTCCTCCGGCCTCCGGGAACGGGTGCTACGGCCCCTACGCTTCGCCTAGCATGCTTCGCATGCTAGGCTACGC
The DNA here is from genome assembly GCA_030248095.1 of Ptycholaimellus sp. GST1_10. NCBI lineage: Eukaryota > Metazoa > Nematoda > Chromadorea > Chromadorida > Chromadoridae > Ptycholaimellus > Ptycholaimellus sp. GST1_10. Next base: position 6,929 of record JASANA010010800.1, on the reverse strand, counting down.
TCCGGGGCCTCCGCACCCATGCCCTCCGGCCTACGGAGCTCTGACTGCCCTGCCCTCCGCGGCAGGCGGCCTTCGGCCGTGCAAAAATGTGCACCAGGCAGACCCACAAAATAAAATTTTTGCATTATTATTCCTACTTTCCTGAAAATTTCCCTTTGTTTTGCTACGTCTTCTATTTATGTAGTTATATTCATATTATATTGTAGTTATATACCTATTTTTTTGACCTTTATCAACATACAGACATACGTCCCTTCCCCTGAGACCCCCCCCCCCCCCCCCCCCCACCTAAAGCGCCCTCCCCCGCACCCCCCGCCCCCCACAGACTTACCACGTAGGGGGTGCCTATGGGGGGCGCCCACCCCCCCCCCCGCCCCCCCCCCTCAAATTCTTTACAAATCTCGGATGGTGGGGCAGCTGCGTACCTGTCCGCTTCGGGCTGAAAGTATGCGCCCATAGACAGCATTTCTCTCCTCTTCACTGCTCTATTGAAGACTGCCCAAAACGGAGTGGAAGCAGCAGCAGAGCAGCAGTGAACAGAAAGAAAATTGCCCTATTTGCCACGAGAGAACGGCAGCAAAAGGTACCCAACTTTCCATAAAAAATCGTCAGCGAAATGATATCAGTTGCATTTTACAGCCAGAGTGCGGGCAATTTTGTGGGACATATACTACGGGATTTTCGAATGGATTCCGGTCCCAAATGGGCTTCATTCCGGTGCCCAGGGTGCAATGAGGATGTGGCTACATCAATCCTTCGAAAGAACGGTGGAGAACGAGCCGTCACGGACCTTAGGAACGCATGGCGACTATCGTATCTCAGGGCTTCAAAAATAGTGGTGCAAAACTATGGCGGAGATGGAGCCATATCACCAGAAAAAGAGAAGAAGACTGCACTGCACTGCACTTCACAGACGGTGCACTGCACTGATCAAGAAAATTACCCACTTTAATCCGCACCGGCATGCTGGGAGCACCTTCATCGTTTGATAATTTGGCAGGCATCGCAGGCACGACTCAGCAATCCACGCCCAGCGGTTAACCACTTTTTCTTCCTTCAGCACTCCGAGTTACAATCGAAGCCCTACGATCTGCATTGTTGCTGGTTTAGGCGTAAAGGCTGCCATTGTCAGTAAGGGTTGTCCTTGTAGAGATCCTCATGGTCATCAAGGGCTTCCGCGCTGCCGGCTTCAACGAGGAGGAGGTATGGAAGGTCTACGCCCTCGCCAAGACCGGCAGCCTTCTCAGCAACCAGGCCTAAGCGGCGGAGATGCCGAAACTGCCGAAGGAGAAGCGAAGCAAGCTGGATTCAAAGCGATTCTATTGCATGCAGGCTTTCAACCCCCAAAAAGGTAAATAGGCTTGTGCCTTAAGCCGTCCAGTTAACCACTTTTTCTTCCTTCAGCACTCCGTGTTACAATCGAAGCCCTAAGATATGCATTGTTGCTGGTTTAGGCGTAAAGGCTGCCATTGTCAGTAAGGGTTGTCCTTGTAGAGATAATCATGGCCGTCAAGGCCTTCCGCATGACGGGGTTCACGGAGGACGGGCTCAAGAAACTCTACGGCCTCTGCAAAACGGTCTGCCCACTGGGCAACGACGTGAATGAGGCGGTGATGCCCAAGCCACCGCAAGAGAAGCGTGCAGAACTTGAGAGCAAGCGGTTCTTCGCCATGCAAGCCTTTGAAGCTCCCAACGGTAAATAGGATTTTGCCATTCAGTTTTCAAAATATAGCATCATTGGAGATTTTGTAACATGCGCTTTTTTGCGCGGCCGAAGGCCGCCTGCCGCGGAGGGCAGGGCAGCCGCGGAGCTCTGGCGCCCTGCCAGAAGCGGCGGGCGGCCAAGGCCAGCTTAAGCAGTTACCCCATTTTTGCGTCCGTCTGTCCGCATATATATATCCAGTATATGCAAGCTAAGCCTTGTCTGTGACGAAGGCACGCGGCGCAGTCCCAATTCTGCCTTTTTGGCATTTAAATAGTGCTTTTAGGGTAATTCAGGGCTGCCGAAACTCAATCAGAACTCCCCCAGGTTGCAAAATTTGCTTTTATACCTCGAAAATGGCAAATTTGTTCAATTTTAGGTCATTTTTCGGGCATTATGAATCTGCGTAGTTTGCAACTGTACCTGGTGAGCTGCGATTTCATAAATTGTACAAATATGGTTAGAAGACCACAGAAATCAGCATTCCTCCGAGGGCAATCATACGGGGTGTCTTCTTTTTGATATCCCTCAAGGACAGCCAGGTGTTGTTTTCACGGTGTGGCTGTAATTTAGCCACTGGGTGGGTGTGGGGTTCCTTAAAGAGTCAATAGACCAAAAAAGAGGCTAATGCATGAAAATAGCTGAGCACCCGTGTAGCGGAACCCATGCAGCCCAACCATTCTTAACCTCGCTTTCACATCGAATACTCATTCTGGATATTGGATGGCATTCATGATGAGCGGAATAATTGGTTTGCTCTTTACGCGATACAGTTGAGAGTTCAATATTTGATGAAAAGTTTGGAACAAAGCATTGACTGAGCGATGAGCCGTAGAAAGGAATTTAATACGAAGTAAATGAGTTGTAAGAACATTTGCCATTGTCTTCACATGGGAATCGATCAATTAAAATAATACAATGACAAAAAGAAGGCTGTAACAATTGTACTTTCACTTTAAAAATAAAATATCTAACAATGTAACTGCGACTCAAGAGAAAAATTGCAAAATGAATAATTTGCACGAAAAGCGATATAGTTTACAATGAAAAGTCATGAGAAATAATTAAAGGAAAAAAGAATAAAAAGAAATAACATTTCAGAAGCTGCTCAAACCGGCTGCTCTATGATGATAAAATTTCAATCCAAGTTAGAATGTCTTTAAAAAACAGCATAAATACAATTCGCTCAAAAACATACAAAAATTTCGATCGAGATGCACACCTAGGTATAGAATGACAGTTAATAATGCAGACAAATTATTAACAAAACCCCAAAAAGCTGTTTAGAAAAAATTATTCGACAATAGTACTGCATCAAATAAAAAATTTCTAACAAAAAATCAGCTTTACTATTGATCAAGGACAAAACATAATGATGTAATAATGCAAGATAAGATTAAATGAAATAAATGGCGATTGCATACAAGGAAAACATTCCAACTAACATCATAAATAAAATTAAATTTTGCAAAAGTAATAATAATTAAAAAAGTGCTAAAAGAATCAAGAAAAAAATTAAAGCAAAAACGAAAAACCATACTAAGATTCGTACTCCAAAGAAAATATCTAAAGTGATGGGAGAAGATTGAAATTGGCACCGATTATCATTTAGATTTGTAAAACAGCAAAAAACAATTGTAAACCAATAATAATAAAGCAAAAAAAAAGATAACCATAAATTGGCGCTTAGAAACAGCAAAAAGCAATTGTAAACCAATAATAATAAAGCAAAAAAAAAAGATAACCATAAATTGGCGCTTAAAAACTGCTTAAAAACGGAATACTGCCTACCATTTAGAATTTCTAAGATTTCTGACTAAAATGGACTCAAATGAACATAAAATTTTGAATGTGCGCCGCAGGCCCTCCCAACCTAGTCCATAATATAAAAGCTGAGACGTGTCTGTAGCGTGAGCATGCCGCGCAGTCCGAATACAAGCTGTATCTTGGAAGTTAAGAGTTTTTTGGGTAAATCGTGGCCAAGGAACACGATGGTGTTATAACCAGCTTGATTTGAGCACGGGAATGTGCTCAAAACATCAAGAGTTTGAGTAAAATGATCGATTTGGAGGGTTTTTCGGGCATAGCTTTTACCTGGCTTTGAATTTAGTGATGCGATTTTTTGCATTTGAAAGATATTGATTTTTTCTTCAAAATGGCGTTGGAATTTTTTAAATCGGTTGAGAATTGGCTGAGCTACAGCCAAAACCAATTTTAGCTAATGAGCCATTCTGGCGGCCTACCCTGGCCTCCAATGTTTCAGTAGATTTTGAAGTAAGATACAACAAGAGAGTTCATTCGGCAGCTTTGGTCTGTTTTGGCCTGACTGGCCGACTTGATTATGGCATTATGGAGCTAGCGATGTGCGCCGCAGGCCTCTCCCAACCTAGTCCATAATATAAAAGCTGAGCCTTGTCCGTAAGTAGATAGCTTCGCGCAAGCCCAATTCAGTAGCTGCATGGAAACTGAAGACATTTTTGGGTAAATCGAGGTCGCCTAACCAAAATATGTTGTCCGTAGCTTGATCCAAAAACGGGAATGTGCTTAAAACATCGAAAATGTGACTTTTTTCAATGTTTTGCATCTGCGCAGTTTTGGAAAGCTATCCAATCTGATTATATTGCACTCCTTAAACAAAGTTCCAAACTGCTTGACCAACCACTGTCCATCTCGGGCAGCCTTACCTCTCTTGGGTTTGGTGCCTGCTTTTTGATGTCCCTTGAGGACAGGCAGGTGTTTGCTTTGTCATTCATTTGGTGTGGCCATAATTTGGCCACTGCGTGAGGTTTCTAAAAGAGTCATAAGACCACAAAAGAGGCTAATGCATTAAAAAGCTGAGGACCCATGTAGCGGGACCCATGCAGCCCAAATTCCAAGATGGCTTTGAATTTTGCTTTAATTTTAATTGCAATTGCAAATAAACCAAAGCAGTTTCAGAAATTACCATAAATTATGATGTGCATTGCAGGCCCATACCATACAGCAAAAATAATGACAATAAATTGGTGAAAGCTGCTTAAAACCAGAATACTGGCAACCATTTGGAATTTCTAAAGTTTCTTACTAAAATGGACTCAAAGGAATAAAAAATGTTGATGTGCGCCGCAGGCCTCTCCCAACCTAGTCCATAATATAAAAGCTGAGACGTGTCCGTAGCGTGAACACTTCGCGCAGTCCGAATTCAAGCTGTATCTAAGAAGTTAAGGGCTTTTTGGGTAACTCGTGGCCAGGGAACACGATGGTGTTATACCCAGCTTGATCCGAGCATGGGAAAGTGCTTAAAACATCAAATGTTTGGGTAAAATGGTCATTTTGGAGGGTTTTTTGAACATAATTTTTTTAAATAAGCGAGATTTGTCAAATGGTTCCTTGCATTTGCTAGGAAATAAAATTCTGCACAAAATGGCGTTGGAATTTTTGAAATCCATTGAGAATTGACAGAGTTACAGCCAAAACAAAGCCAAGCTAAACCAACCAGTTTGGACTATGCTAGCGGCCTACTCAAGTCTGCCATGTTTCAGCAAAAATGTAACTAAACGGATGCACACTTGGAGATGTGCTTCATTGATGCACTTATTAAGGACATGTCTGGAGTTGCCAATGTGCGCCGCAGGCCCAAACCATACTAGTCTATATATATAATAGAGGAAGGCCCTGTTTTCTTCCGGCCTTCGGCGCAGTCTGGGGACAGCTTCTTGCGAATATTTTAAGCTGTTTCTAGGGCAATTCGGGGACGGGCAAGACGATAGACCCATGCAGAGCTTGCACAAATTTCGGGAAAGTGCTCAAAATGTCAAAAATGTGAGCCTTATCTTGGTTTAAGATCTGCGCAGGCTGGAAATCTACCCAGAAGTGCAAAATTTCAGTCATTAAACATAAATATTCCCAAACAAGTAAGGCCTGAACCACTTTGGCAACCTAACCCTTGGGTGCACACTTGGGTTGGGTGCCTAATCTTTGAAGTCCCATGAGGACAGCCAGGTGTTTGCTGTTGCATTCACCTGGTGAGGGTGGGGGGATCTTCAAAAGAGTCGTTAGACCAAAAAAGAGGCTAATGCATGAAAAAAGCTGAGCACCCGTGTAGCGGGATCCATGCAGCCCAAATCCAAATGCTTAAAAGAGGATAATGCATGAAAAAAGCTGAGCACCCATGTAGCGGGATCCATGCAGCCCAAACCCTCCCATCATCTTACATGTTTCCTACATGTTTCACACAAATCCCCAAACTTTTTCACCATTCTCCAATAAAACCCCCCAACCATTGCTCCTTTATTCCAAACCAACCAAAAACTGGTGCCCCCCTGCTCCAAATAACCTTTTAACCTTCTGTACTCTAAAAAACTCCATATAAATTATCTCCATGCTCCTTTCCAATCTTTTGCCGATTCCAATACAATTCTAGCCTCTTTGTTTCATACCAGCCCCCACGCCCATGTCTCCATGCATCCAAAACCATGTCCTTCATTTACCATACAAACCCCCAAAGTCTTTGCCTCCATGCTCCACACTAACTCCCAAATCCCTGCCTCTTTTTTCCATACCAACCCCCAAACCATCGTCTCCATGCTCCTTGCAAACTCCCAAATCAAAGCATCCATGCTTCACAGAGACCCCCAAACCATTGCCTCCATGCTCCATACAAACCTTCAGATCAGTGGGGATATAGGATTTTGGTTCGGGGAAGTGAAATTTGGGTCAATTTTTTATCAATATTTCGTATCTAGATGAGCGCGAAGCTCTCAAAAAATTTTCAATCTAAAATGCAACAAAAGTACAAAAAAATTTAAAAAAATTTGCAAATTTTCGTAAACATTTGCAATTTTTCGGGAATTAGAAAATTTCAATTTTATTGAAATTAGGCTCTAAAAACACAGAAATGGACAAATAAACTGGCGAAAAATTTTGACAAAATTTGTCTGAAAGGTTGAATCGCCTCTCCCTTATATGCGCCACTGACTTAGACCCATACTTGCATGCTCCATGCTACATAAAAACCTACAGACAAATGCCCAAACTCTTGCCTTCTCTGACCTACGTCATTCCAGTCACCAAACCAAACCCTTGCTGTCATGCACCCTATAATCATTAGCTGAATTGTCCCTAGAACGATAATTGTACACACTTAATGCCCTAAACAAATTTCAGCACAAAATTTCCTTCCAACTAAATTGTAGTAAACGCTTAGCCGTTATCCCCCCCCCAGCCATTCCCACCCCATTCCCCAGCC
>JASANA010010797.1:0-36812 GCA_030248095.1 Ptycholaimellus sp. GST1_10 | reverse complement strand
TTAATCTGTGCTGTTTTCCATGTAACCCATGCATAGGTTGCACAGATGCATCATCAGATTCCGTTGTCTGTGCTGTTTTCCATGTAACCCATGCATAGGTTGCAGAGATGCAGCATCAGATTCCGATTGTCTGTGATATTTGCCGTGCAGCAAATGCATATGTTGCAGAGATGCAGCATCAGATTCCGTTTGTCAGTGCTGTTTGCCATGCCCGCATGCATCTGTTTATCTGTGATGTATGACATGTACCCCTTGTATATGTGGCAGAGATGCATTGTCAGATTCCGTTTAACTGTGCTATATGTCATGTAAACTATGCATAGGTTGCAGAGATGCAGCATTAGATTACGTTTATCTGTGCTGTTTGCCATGTAACCCATGCATAGGTTGCATAGATGCAGCATCAGATTCCGTTTTTCTGTGCGGTATGCCATGCAGCCAATACATAGGTTGCAGAGATGCATCATCAGATTTCATTTGTCTGTGCTGTTTGCCATGCCACCAATGCATAGGTTCCACAGATGCAGCATCAGATTCCGTTTGTCTGTGCGGTTTGCCGTGCAACAAATGCAAATCTTGCAGAGATGCAGCATCAGATTCCGTTTGTCTGTGCTGTATGCCATGGCAGCCATGCATATGTTGCAGAGATGCATCATCAGATTCTGTTTGTCTGTGCTGTATACCATGCAACCCATGCCTATGTTGTAGAGATGCTGCATCAGATTCTGTTTGTCTGTGCTGTATACCATGCAACCCATGCCTATGTTGCAGCATGGAACAAGAAGATTATAAATGATTTATAACGTGTTAAGCAAGTTTGATCTTCATACATGTTGCAGAGATGCTGCATCAGATTACGTTTGTCTGTGCTGTATGCCATGGCACCCATGCATAGGTTGCAGAGATGCAGCATCAGATTCCGTTTCTCTGTGCTGTATGCCATGTAACCCATGCATAGGTTGCAGAGATGCAGCATCAGATTCTGTTTGTCTGTGCTGTATGCCATGCAACCCATGCCTATGTTGCAGAGATGGTGCATCAGATTACGTTTGTCTGTGCTGTTTGCCACGACACCCATGCATAGGTTGCAGAGATGCAGCACCAGATTCTGTTTCTATGTGCTGTATACCATGCAACCCATGCCTATGTTGCAGAGATGCTGCATCAGATTACGTTTTTCTGTGCTGTATGCCATGGCACCCATGCATAGGTTGCAGAGATGCAGCATCAGATTCCGTTTGTCTGTGCTGTTTGCCGTGCAACAAATGCATATGTTGCAGAGATGCAGCATCAGATTCTGTTTGTCTGTGCTGTATACCATGGCACCCATGCATAGATTGCAGAGATGCAGCATCAGATTCCGTTTGTCTGTGCTGTTTGCCGTGCAACAAATGCTTATGTTGCAGAGATGCAGCATCAGATTCTGTTTGTCTGTGCTGTATACCATGGCACCCATGCATAGATTGCATAGATGCAACATCAGATTCCGTTTGTCTGTGCTGTTTGCCGTGCAACAAATGCATATGTTGCAGAGATGCAGCGTCAGATTCTGTTTGTCTGTGATGTATACCATGGCACTAATGCATAGATTGCAGAGATACAGCATCAGAATCTGTTTGTCTGTGCTGTATGACATGCAACCCATGCCTATGTTGCAGAGATGCTGCATCAGATTACGTTTGTCTGTGCTGTTTGCCACGACACCCATGCATAGGTTGCAGAGATGCAGCATCAGATTCTGTTTCTCTGTGCTGTATGCCATGTAACCCATGCATAGGTTGTAGAGATGCAGCATCAGATTACGTTTGTCTGTGCTGTATGCCATGTAACCCATGCCTATGTTGCAGAGATGCTGCATCAGATTATGTTTGTCTGTGCTGTATGCCATGTAACCCATGCCTATGTTGCAGAGATGCTGTATCAGATTACGTTTTTCTGTGCTGTTTGCCATGCCACCAATGCATAGGTTACACAGATGCAGAATCAGATTCCGTTGTCCGTGCTGTTTGCCATGCCACCCATTCATAGGTTGCAGAGATGCAGTATCAGATTCTATTTGTCTCTGCTGTATGCCATGCAGCCAATGCATAGGTTACACTGAGGCAGCATCAGTTTCCGTTTGTCTGTGCTGTTTGCCATGTCACCCATTCATAGGTTGCAGAGATGCAGTATCAGATTCCATTTGTGTGCTGTATGCCATGCAGCCAATGCATAGGTTACACAGATGCACCATCAGTTTCCGTTTGACTGTGCTGTATGCGTTCGCTTGTATCCCATCCGACTGGCCCTTATTTAAAATAAATAGTACCATCGGCAAGCCGAAAGTAAGCTCTTTTCTCCCACAATATCAGTTGACCCGAGTGTAAAGCCAAGGAAATTTCCCTACTACTAGTGGAATCTGCTTGTGGGGCATTTGCATTTTGTTTTCGCGCGCAGTTCAATAGCTCTTTTCATGCGCGCTCAAACAAAATACAAGTGACACAGCAGATTCCACTAGTAGTAGGGAAATTTCCTTGGCTTTACACTCGGGTCAACTGATATTGTGGGAGAAAAGAGCTTACTTTCGGCTTGCCGATGGTACTATTTATTTCCTCAACTTTAAACATGCAAAAATAAAATTGTCTCAGTTCATGTTCTTTATTTTTATTTTTTATATTTTTGGTTATATATTTAGTTCGAATTATATTAGATAAATGAATAAATATTAAACAACTAATTTTTGCGCGGCCGCCGGCCGCCTGCCGCGGAGGGCAGGGCAGTCAGAGCTCCGGAGGCCGGAGGGCATGGGTGCGGAGGCCCCGGAGCGTAGCCTAGCATGCGAAGCATGCTAGGCGAAGCGTAGGGGCCGTAGCACCCGTGCCCGGAGGCCGGAGGAGCTCTGGCGCCCTGCCCGAAGCGGCTGGCGGCCAAGGCCAGCTTAAGCAGTTACCCCATTTTTGCGTCCGTCTGTCCGCATATATATATATTTGTCTGTTCCAGTCCCGTACTCCGCGGTTTTTCAATGAAATTGGCTGATTTTTTGCATGAAGGTCCGCCTGGGTGGTATCTCCAGGCCATTTTTGGCGCTTGGCGTAATTTTTTGAATTTCGCCCAAAACTCAATTTTTTGATGTTTCAAAGCACTAAAAATCGTAAATCACTGGTTTTTCCATGAAATTAGCTGAAATTTTGCATGAAAGTCCGTCTAAGTGATGCCTTGGCCCCATTATTAGGGCTTGGAGAAATTTTTTGATTTTCACCCAAAACTCAATTTTTTGATGTTTCAAGGTACAAAAAATCATAAATCAATGGTTTTTCAATGAAATAAGCTGATTTTTGGCAGATGCATCCATCGAGGTAATATCTTGAAGCTGCCAAAAGGAATTTCCAAAAGATTCATTGCTTCTTGATTTATGGCAAAAAACCTAAAATCATGATGTTTCAAAAATTCGAACATCCATAAATCGATGGTTTTTCAATGAAATCTGTTGAATTTTGGCATGTACCTCTGTCAAGGGGATATCTTCAAGTTGAGAAAACAACTTTGTGAAAAATTAATTATTTCTTGATTTATAGTCAAAAACGTAAAATATTGGAGTTTCAAAAATTTTAAAATCCATAAATCCCCTGGTTTATCAATAAAATGAGCTCAATTTTGGCATGTATGTTTGTTGAGGCTGTGTCTTGAAGCTGTTAAAAGAATTTTCGAAAAATATTTATTAAATATCACTCTATGGCCAAAAACTTCAAATCATAATGTTTCAAGCATTCGAAGAAGCATAAAACCATGGTTTTATAATAAAAATAGCTGAATTTTGCTATGAAGATCCGTCTAGGTGATCCGTCTTATTACTTGGAGCAAAGGCCGCGCATCTTGGCAATAGCCGAGAATACCTTGTTTATTTAAAAAATATAACAAAAACAAAAACCAAAAAAATCAAAAATGAAAAATACAATGCAACTTTATTGGCAAACTAATTAATTATTGGGAAATATTATTGGCTTTACACTCGGTGCAATTGATTGTTGGTAGCTTTACTTCTACTCAACTTTAAATATGCAAAAATTAAAATCATTCCTCGAGAAGGATTCGAACCTGCCAGTTTCATCCAACAGTCCAATCGCTTACACCACTACACTACTGAGGCATATGGCTTATTACTTGAAATGAAGAGTTATGAATAAACAAATACCTGAAGCCCAAGGACCCGGGGAGAGGGGTGGGGGAAGAAATGAAGACCTACTCTCGTTCATTAGCAGATGCGAAGCAGCAGGGCAGGGAAGAGCAGGGCAGCAGGAGTTCGGACGGCAACTTATTTTCAATTTTCTCCATCAAATCCAAACTTTTATGCAGCTTTTCGCGAGTACCCCCCATAATTCGATGTTGCCCTTTCCGTTGCAGCAAAAATCAGGGCAATCGGAGCTATCTGGGATTAGAAAAATGCTTATCAATTTTGAGATCTAGCATTGCCCTCTTAAACATACATTTGGGTCGAAAAGAGGGCCTGGGCGCTGACGGTCGCTGCGCTCCCTCGCGCCAGGCCAAGGTGGGGAGTTTTATCCTTCTCTCACTTGCTGTACCACAGTCACTGCTACAACTGCAGCAATAGTCTGGAGCGTCTTAGGAATAAAAGCAAGAGTGAGGCTTGGAGACTAGAGCAATACCAGAGGAACTGTCTTGGAAAAGGCTGCCCTTCCCTCCTAGAGCTGCCCTTTGTGCCCATGCCTTCCAGGACTGACAATTAGACCATTTCTTTTTCATTGCAAAAAGAATCAAGGCAATTAAAACTTTCAGTGAGGAACAATAGAGTTATCAGTGTCAATTTTAAGATCTAGCACTCAGCCCAAAAAGGTACACTTGAGTTGATAAGAGGGACTAGGTACTGATGGTCAGATTGATTGAGTTTTTCTGTGTAGAGCAAGAGCCTTATAATTTTTAGCTAGTCTTCTTATCTAGCAATAACCCCAAAAACATACACTTAGGTCAAAGAGAGGAGCTCGGCACTGGTTGCGCGGCCACAGGCCGCCTGCCGCAGGCAGTCAGAGCTCCGGAGGCCGGAGGGCATGGGTGCGGAGGCCCCGGAGCGTAGCCTAGCATGCCTAGCGTAGGGGCCTTGTACTTTGCTAAAGCTTCATTTGCGCCTGCCCTATAGGCTCTCTGCAAGCGCTGCAAGTTGGAATTTACAAATTTTGCGCAGCCGAAGGCCGCCTGCCGCGGAAGGCAGGGCAGTCAGAGCTCCGGATGCCAAAGGGCATGGGTGTGGAGGCCCCGGAGCGTAGCCTAGCATGCTTTGCAGCAAAGTGTAGGGGCCGTAGCACCTGTGCCCAGAGGCCGGAGGAGCTCTGGCGCCCTGTCCGATGTGGCGGGCGGCCAAGGCCAGCTTAATCAGTTACCCCATTTTCGTGTCCATCTTTCTGCATATACATATGTCATTCTGGGGCCTGGCCTCCTTGGTTTTTCAACCAAATTGGCTAAAATTTTGAATGAAGGTTCGCCTGGGTGGTATCTCTAGGCTTTTTTGGTGCTTGTGCAATTTTGTGTTTTTCGCCCAAAACCTAAAATTTTGATGTTTCATAATACCAAAAATCATAAATCGCTGCTTTTTCAACAAAATTGGCTGAAATTCTGCATGAAAGTCTGGCTAAGTGGTGGCTTGTGACCTTTATTTGGGTTTTGCAAATTTTTAGGTGTTTTTCCAAAACTTAGTATTTTGATGTTTCAAAATAGAAAAATTCATAACTCCCTGGTTTTAAACGAATGCAGCTGAAATTTTGCTTGAAGGTCCATCTAGGTGGTGGCTTTGGATCATTATTTGGGCTTTGGGAAATATTTGGGATTTTCTCTAAAACATAGAATTTTCATGTTTCAAAATTGAAAAAATCATAAAAAATAGGTTATCAACCAAATTGGCTGAAATTTGCTCATGTAGCTTGACAATATTGCTTGGAAGAGAGGCTGCGCATCTTGGCGACAGCCAAGAATACCTTGTTATATTTGAAACGTCAATTTTTAGGTTTTGGGGGGCATTTTTCAATAAGGCCCTTGAGCAAGCTGGTATGTAGGTTCAGCAGTCTTCAGCTGCCCCTCTTTCTTCTCAAAGGAAAACCAAAGCTGGTCTTGTAATAAACAGAGGACTGCGCAGATTGGGCTCTCCATGCAAGCACTGTACTAGTTCATCATAACTCTGCTGCTTTTCAAAAATCATGATTGGAGAGCTGGTGTTTGGTCGGGCTGGGAGGAGCATTTTTAAAAATCATTGTTTTTGTTTGGCAGCAAAAGATGACGCTAATTGAAACAGGATTAAAGGTTTTATCAAATTAGCAGAATGAAACAGCAGTGTAGACAAAAAATATTCGAGGGCTGATTTTGGGATGCTGCTGGAGGATGAATGATAGGAGGGATAGGCTTAGGCCTAGTGATCGAAAAAATTAATAGAAAAATGTTCTTTCAGATAGGTTAAGACAGTCAATGGTTGTTTCAAATCTAATTGTTATTGTTTCAGTAATTTTCAATAGTGTCTGTACTCATGCTTTTTAAAATTATTGGCAGTTCTCCAAAACGTCAAGCTTAAATCATTGGTGGCCTCTAAATAGGCTGTCTCTGATTAATTCCCCCTCTACCTGCCCTTGTTTCTTTAAAATGGAAAAGTTGCCAGGTTTCAGATGTTTCTGATTGTCAAGGAATTTCGCTGCCATAGCAATGGACTGGCTTGGGGCTGTAATGACGAATTTGCCAATTTACCGTTGCTATGGCAACGAGGTACCGTAAGTAACGAATGCTGCAGTAACGAATTTGCAACGTCGTCGTTGCTACGGCAACGGAGCATCGGGATGGGGGGTTGGTAGAGGTCCCCAGGGACTAACGAGGCAGGCCTGGCAGGGGTTTCCCAAGGGACTACTGGCCCGCCCCCCTCTTTTGCTGTCGTCGTGTGTCCCCCGTCCATTGTGTTACGGGCATGGCACACACACATATATATATATATATATATATATATATATATATATATATATATATGCGGACAGACGGACACAAAAATGGGGTAACTGCTTAAGCTGGCCTTGGCCGCCCGCCGCTACGGGCAGGGCGCCAGAGCTCCTCCGGCCTCCGGGCACGGGTGCTACGGCCCCTACGCTTCGCCTAGCATGCTTCGCATGCTAGGCTACGCTCCGGGGCCTCCGCACCCATGCCCTCCGGCCTCCGGAGCTCTGACTGCCCTGCCCTCCGCGGCAGGCGGCCTTCGGCCGCGCAAAAATACAGAAAATTGGGCTCACTACAGCTCCAAACGTGAAGGGAGGTCGAAAATTTGCCAAAATTTGAGTTTTAGCGAGTTCAACTTACATTTCTGGCAATTTCTAGGTATTTTACACTCAAAATACTAGCATTATGGGTATCGATCGAAAGCTATGCACCTGAATCGAAACAACCTTAACTAACTAGCTGATTACCAAAATCTGAATTTTTCCATTTTTGTCAAAACATGCCATTTTCATGCCCTCAACTTACCTATTCGGGTAAATGACTATCATTTTTGAAATTCTCATGTAATTGGGGCCGTGCGAGCTGAGCGGAAGCATGCGAGCCAAGGACCAACCCTATTACGGATTTTGAAAATATGATTGGCTGCCAAATATTCCATGGGCAACTTACAAAGCTGCGAGTAGGCTCAATGGACGAAGCAAACACAGAGCTTTAATCAAAAAAAAGTTAGCCAAATTTGGTTGAGAATTGGGCAAGTTATGGCCAAAAAACTTTTCAAAAAGTGTCCATCCGCCATCTGCCGTCCGTTCAGTCCGGCAGCCATACTGGCAGCGTCTGGGGCTAAAAACTCAATGTCACTATAGTAATTCGACCCTGGAGGGTCCAGAATTTTGATTTTTGGCCTCCTTTATGCCGAAATTGAGGTTGGAAAGTTGATTGAATGTAAAGGGGGACCCTTACAAAAAAAATCGAAAATCTTAAATAGCATTTGCTAGGATGGTCGGAGAGCTAAACCAAGGACAGATTCAGAATCCTTGCAAAAAACTACACAAAACTAGTCTATAAAACTGAAATTTTGAAAAAAAATTTCTTCTTCCAGCCACTTCAGCCCTTCCATCTGTCACTCAAAAAGGGAAGTCCATGGTTTTTAGACCAAATTTAAATGTAATTACAGATTTAGAATCGGCATATATGACTTGTGAACAAAAAAACTCGTCTTCTTGGCAATTCTCAAAATTGGGGCCATGCGAGCGGAGCGGAAGCACGGTCCCCTCTTAGCCAAGGACCAACCCTATTACGGATTTTGAAAATATGATTGGCTGCCAAATATTCCATGGGCAACTTACAAAGCTGCGAGTAGGCTCAATGGACGCAGCAAACACAGAGCTTTAATCAAAAAAAAGGTTTGCCAAATTTGGTTGAGAATTGGGCAAGTTATGGCCAAAAAACTTTTTTGCGTTTTCACCATTGTTATGTTGCAGTTTTTTGGCAGGTTAGAATAAAGCATGAAAAAGTTTAATTGATTGGCAGAAATGTTCTGAGTTAAAATTTCCATCATTTAAAAGGTCATGCTGGTAGCAAAAACAAAAAAAATCTAAAAAAAAAACAAAATCTAAAATAAACAAAATCTAAAAAATAATATTTTAAATAATATTTTTTGCTATAATGCATATTTCTTATCAATATCAATAAATGTTTTGTTTTTTAGCATTATCTGAACAATCATTCCAATGTGGGCTAAATTTTCTGGGCTCTCTTAGCTCTTTAGTAAAGTTCAAACTTTAGCAAGCATAATTTCATGATAAGAGTTCAAAATTTAATTTCATCGCCCAAGCTTGTTCAATGATAAGATGAATCAAATAAAATTTCATCACCTTTATGCCCAAGGTATTGCAATTGTATGTGTAAACAATAAGATGAGGCCAGCTAAGAGAATTGAGCACTGAATCGGACGGAGATTCACAATTTCAGTAATTTTGGTCTAGAAACTGATGAGAAATCTTCCAAAAAGAGATGTACCAAAGGAAAAAAATCACTTTTGTAAGCCACAGTCAAGAATAGCCCCATGTTATAACATAGGGCACTTTGGCGAAGGTGCAATTTTTGTACTAAAAAACTTCCTGCTCTTCTGCAGATCAATATTTCTTAATTTCCTTTTGTGAACTTACTTATCTAGGCCTTTTGCAAATATTTATGAAGAAAAAACATTGGGATTCACTTGGCAATTTGGGAAAAAGACCCATAGATCGAAGACAGGTCAAGAATTGGCCCTATGCTATAACATAGGCAAAAAATGACCAAAAAATTTTTGGTCTTGAATTTTGATTCCAATAGCCTAAATCGATACTCCTGCCTCATATACACCAGAAAATGTCATATTTGTGGCCAATTTTGACGAATTTTGAAATTTCATACATTGGGTTTTTATGACCAGCTTACTGCTTACAGGTCACACTGTGAGAAAAAATTTTAAATACCAAATTGTAAAATGGGTCACAAAAATGACATTTTCTGGTGTGCAGCAGTATCGATTTAGGCCATTGGAATCAAAATTCAAGACCAAAAATTTTTCGGTCATTTTTGGCCTATGTTGTAGCATAGGGCCAATTCTTGACCTGTCTTCGATTTTTGGGTCTTTTTCCAAAATTGCCAAGTGAAACCCAATGTTTTTTCTTCATAAATATTTGCAAAAGGCCTAGATAAGTAAGTTCACAAAAGGAAATTGAGAAATATTGATCTACAGAAGAGCAGGAAGTTTTTTAGTAAAAAATTGCACCTTCGCCAAAGTGCCCTATGTTATAACATGGGGCCATTCTTGACTGTGGCTTACAAAAGTGATTTTTTTTCCTTTGGTACATCTCTTTTTGGAAGATTTCTCATCAGTTTCTAGACCAAAATTACACGAGAATTTCAAAAATGATAGTCATTTACCCGAATAGATAAGTTGGCAGCCAGTTTGCGCGTTGTTTGGCATTTTTGCCTCATGCGTCAGCCCTGCAGAGCAGACAAGGGCATGAAAATGGCATGTTTTGACAAAAATGGAAAAATTCAGATTTTGGTAATCAGTTAGTTAGTTAAGGTTTTTTCGATTCAGGTGCATATTGGGAACAAACCAAGGGCACAGGCAGGTCGGCAAGATTGTTAGCTTTCGATCGATACCCATAAAGCTAGTATTTTAAGTGTAAAAGACCTAGAAATTGCCAGAAATGTAAGTTGAACTCGCTAAAACTCAAATTTTGGCAAATTTTCGACCTCCCTTCACGTTTGGAGCTGTAGTGAGCCCAATTTTCAGTATTTTTCGCCCAAAATTGATGGAGATACATAAAATTGTATGGAGATTCAGAATCTGGAATAAAAAAGGGGGGTCAAAAAATTTATGTCCGGCCCCCCTTGTAGGATTCGTGTTACTACCAAAAACTGGGTCTTAAAATGAATTTCAATTACTGGATTCGACTGATGCCGAAGGAGCTGGAGCTGCCAAAAGCCCCTGGCAGCTGGAAGATGGCGTGCTCCGTGGGCTGGCCATTCTGCTGCCTGTGCCAGCCTGGCCCTGCCCCTGGGCTGAAGGGAATGGAGGGTGAAAGGACGGGTATAGCTGGCTGCAGATGGCCGCAGCATCCTGGTCGTTGTGCGGTCCTAGGGGGGCTGAGTTGGGGGGATTGCAGAGGCCGCTCCAGGCGCCCTCCACCAGGGCCCCATTGGGAGCTGTTCACCACCGCCGGCTGCCCCACCACCGTCTCGTCCACCAAGCGCACCTTCTCCGCCAATCCTTCATCCTTCTCTATGCTGCTACATCCTTTCTAAGGAGGAGGGTGAATGGGATGCCTGGGTGACGGCCTGTGACTTGGGAGTGGAAGAGGAGGAGTAGTAGGAGGGAAAGCCGATGCATCTTTGCTTAATGTGAGTAAATCAGAAAAGCAGGGAGTTAAAGGCTCTTCCTGATGAGATGCTTATGCTAAGCCATGTGTTACCATGAATTAGGCGAGTTGATCTATGTTCATATTCGCTGCATTTGTTGTGTGATATAAAGCATCGTCATGAAGCATGTAAAGCATGTTCCTAAAGTGCAAAAGTTTTTACGAGTTCATTTGACTTCAGCAGCAAAAATTTTGGACATTGGACTTCTTGTTAAATTTTTCCGCTTGATAAATCAGTTTTTGCCTTTCTTTTTTTCAACTGTCAAGGCCAAAAGTTTATACAGAAGAGGCCTCGTCTGAAGATCAGAAATCTTGAAAACCCACTTCTCCCAGCTTAATCCAGCATAAACAAAGCAAGTAAAGGAGCGGCAGAAAAGAAGAGGGCACTTCAGGTGCACGGGCGAGCAGTGGGGCAAAATGCTCCGTATAGCGTCCAGCAGAGTGCAGCAAGGCATTCAGTCAGGCTTCATCACTTTTAGAGCATCATTTGAGCTCCTCCTTGAACCATTCACAGGCAACACTGACAACTGACCCATCGTAGAACGTCATTAGGAACTGTTGCAGAACGTATGTGGATTGTCTATGGAAACCCAGCGTAAATGATGAAGGCAGACAAAACAATGGAACGCAGGGAGACCTTGAAACAGCCTATTCAAAGATATCACGTTCTGGCAGCGAAGGGGTTTTCTTAGTTGAGAAAATCGAGTGGGTTCGAGCTGGGTGGAGCATTCGGTGAAACTGGGGACGTCATATCTGAGAAACAAACTCCGTCAATGGCATCTTGAGTGTAGCTCAAAACTGCTTGAGTGAGTCTATTACTGATCTTAATGCTTCAGCTTGAAATGAGGTCGGGTGCACAATAATTTTAGGACAATGAATTAGTTCTATAATTTTTTAGTCGAATTGAAGCAATTAAAACATAAGTTTTCCACCTAAATTGCCCCTGCTTGCCCATCCTTAGCTAAGAAGGCCAACCAAAAGCAGGCTGAGGAGGGGGACCGGCGGGTTTGGCGGCAGCCATCTCCCGCATGGACGGGGCCTTGGCTGACCTCTGCTTCGTGCCCAGACTATCCAGGTCGATCTTCAGCTTGTCCATGTCCCCGGCCCACTTCGCCGCCACCCCGCTCGAGGCGTCCCAGCTGCCTTGGCTTCTCTGCATTGCCCACACCCCTTTCTCTTCATTCGTTACTATTCTATTTGATCGATACAATAAGGTTGTTTAATTCATTACCCAAAGCATAAAGATAGCCAAGATGTATGAAATGTAGGAAACCATAGGCATCGCTGCAGGCTTGTTGAGGGGCGGATTGGTGGATGGCCTGATCTGGAATGGGGGCACAGCCCTTCACTTCTGCTGAGTGGGAGTGAAGAGGGAAGAAACCGATGGCTGCAATGGAGCCATGGGCATCAGCGGCGACTGGCCTGTGCTGCCCAAGCTCGGCATCTGCAGCCATTTAGCATCTATTTTCTGAATTTCAGATTGAGGTTATTAGGGAAAAAGAGGCTTGTCAATTTAGGCCCTGAAAATGAGTCAGCCTAAAGCTCTGAACTGACCTGAACTGGCGGCGGGCTGGCGAATAGGTCGGCGGTGAGCATGGGTGCTTGTGGCTGGGGTGTTGGTTGAGGCTGGTGGAATTGCAGAGGTGGTTGGGGCTGGAGTTGAGGAGTGGGGGCTGCGAATAGGTCCAGTAGGCCGGGCTGTGCTGCTGGCGGTGGGGGATTGGCGGAGCCTTGCGCGAAGGCGCTGAAGTCCGCAAACTCCTCCACCGCTGGCCTGTCAAACCTTCAGATTCTATGGCCAAGGATCGTCGCCTATTTCCTCCTCCAATCCATTAGAAATTGCTGATACAAATGGCTGGTGTTCTTTGGGATTAGTTGCCTTTGATGAGGAGGTAAAAGGTATTGAGAATTAGGAAGGTAAGTGGGTTTGAAAGTAAAATGGAAGAAACCCGGCCAGCTCGGCACTGGGGGGTCCAGGCCGAATGGACTGGGCGGAGGGAGGTTGTAGATTAAGCGGCGGTAGGAGGTTGGTAGGAGGGGCGGGCGGGGGAGCCTCCGCGAAGGCGCTGAAGTCCCCGAAGTCCCCATTGGCACCTGCTAGTATACCGAAAGCTCCTTTAGAACTTCTCCTTTCGAACCGGCGAGTGAGCAGAGGTTTTACTTTTAGCTGTTTTTAAAGCCAGTAGCATAGGCTAACATGGAATGTAGCTAACGTGGAACAGACTATTGTGGAAGTCGTAATGAAAACTTTATTTTGAGTCTTGAAACAATATGGCTTAGAGGCAAAAAGGCTGGTGAAAAGAAGGAGGAGACCAGAGGAAGCTTGATGAGAAGGCGATGTGAAAGGGTCCTCTGGTGGAGAGCCTCGACCAACAGCAGCAGTAGGCGGGACAGTCATATCGAGCAGATTTGCTACTGGCAGCTTTGTTTGTTGGCTTTTAGCCTCAGGAGCTTTCTGCAACACCTTCCAATTCTCCATGTTACAATGACGAAGGAGGTGATCAAGATAGTATTGAAGATCATTTTATTTTTGACTACTTATGATGCAATTGAAACATCAACAGCCTCGGAATGAATTTCATTTATTTTGCTTCACTTCCGTTTGCCGGAATATGGCTTTTGACAAGTCTGGGCGGGACCTTGAGTTCGGCAGGCGGGGGTTGGCTGGGCACAGAGGTGAAGTCTCCGAACTCGTCGCGATTCTCGTCCGGGAACTCGAAGGTGTTCTCCGCTTCCACGCCCACTGTCCCGTAGTCATCGTACCTGAGCCCAGCCCTTCTTATCATCCCTCACTGCTCCTGCTACGTTCAAGACTAGACCCCAAAAAAGGCAGAAAGAATTCGCTCTGAAGAAGGCTAGTGCAGGAAGATTATGCTTACTCAAAGAAGCTGATGAGAGCTAATAAAAGGAAGCGTACTTAGATTCAGAGAAGCTGTCGCTGCGTTTCTTGGGCGCATCGTCGAATCCGAAGCTGGACTCCCCGCCTCTCCTCGCGTCGAACTGGTCTATGCTGCCCAGACCGCGTCCACTGCTCCCTGCATTGCATCTTCTACTCACAGAACGGCCTTTGACGCAAATATTATTTCACAATTTTACTCAGAGGCCCATGACAAGGCCTTTGATAGGGCCTGAGACAAGGATCCATTGAATAGGCCCAAAAGGCCAGCAATCAATTTCAAGAGAGCTTTATTGAGAGGTTCAAAACTAGTTGCCAAAAACATACGACCCCCTTTTTTTTTATTCGCAACTAGATCCCATTTTAAGAATTTTGGTGGCCTGTGAGCGGTCAAAACTCAAAATTCTATTTTTGGCTATTTTTGGTGTTTCTAAAATGAGCAAAAACATTCATACTCCTTGATAGGGCTGCAATGAGGCAGGAACCGTGATCAGTGAAGCTGCGTTTGATGCCGGAGCCGTACTCGGAGGAGCTGATGCCGGTGTATTTCTCGCGCGCTTTCTTCGACTGCTTCCGCTCCGCTCTCAGTCGCTCGTCGTCCGCAAGGAACTCCACCAGCTCCTTCACCCGATGCCGAACTGCAACCTTTCGCCTTCACTAATGCCGCTTATGTTTCAGCCAGCGATTATATTGTCTTTGCCACAGTTTTCGTTGATGCATTGATATTGCTTAGTGAGGGTTTCAATGCACTAGTTATAGTGACAGTCTCTGAAGCATGCCTGCTAGTCACAAATTCCCACAATATATCACTCGTTTTTATTAATTAAATCTGAACAAAACCAAAGTAATTTGTTTGTAATTTGTTTTCAAACCATCCAAATTGATGCCTTTGGCCACCAAAACTAAATTCAATCGAAATATCAGATTGTTCCAGAGGCCATGATTGAGCAGCAGCGACCAACCATTGATGCCCTGATCCTTGCCCTGCTCGTCGACAAAGGAGTAGTTCTCCAGCTGACGCAGGTCGAAGCTGTGCTCCCGGGCATTGGTGACCACCCGCTCACTTCCGTTCTTCACCAGGTACGTCAGCAGCATCAGCGACTGGAGGAGGCAATGGAATAGGTGAAATGGGGTCACTGGATGCTAATGGGTGAACCTTGTAGACACGTCGCCAGCTCTTCTTGGGGTCGCTTAGCATCCTTTTCCACAGCATTCCCATCACCTGCCATCAAGACTATTTCCAGTGCTCTCAGTCTCAAATAGAGAGCAATTGCGGGCGTATTTTACCCTGCCCATTCCACTCCAAGCAGCAAACCCCTTGGCTAATGTTTCAGTTAGCTGCATGGTCAGAGATGATTCCATGTAAATCAATGTATTTCATTTCTTATCATAAAAGAACTAATTTGTCGACTAATTGGTCAAATAATGACCATTTCACAATAACTAAATCATAAATGGTACCATCGGCAAGCCAAAAGTAAGCTCTTTTCTCCCAAAAAAACAAATGCCCCGAGTGTAAAGTCAAGGAAATTTCCCTACTACGAGTGGAATCTGCTTGTGGGGCATCTGCATTTTGTTTTCGCGCGCAGTTCAAGAGCTCTTTTCATGCGCGCTCAAACAAAATACAGGTGACACAGCAGATTCCACTCGTAGTAGGGAAATTTCCTTGACTTTACACTCGGGGCATTTGTTTTTTTGGGAGAAAAGAGCTTACTTTTGGCTTGCCGATGGTACCATTTATTTCCTCAACTTTAAACATACAAAAGACTTTTATCAATTTTTTCTTCTAATTGTTGTTTTTATTTTTTTGCATAAACGAATAAGACACCATTTAGCTAAAAAAACGATTGTTTGGAAAGTTAAAAATCGTGCAAAAAAAATTAAATTTGATATATTCTTTCTTTTACACTCGAAGGAATCGATTTCAGGAGAAAATATCTTTACTTTTGGCTTGCCGATGGCACCAGAGCGCTGTCCTAATATTACTAATCCCATGGGACAGGACAATCAAAATTGGGCCCACTCCTAATAATACTTAAATTCCATGGGATCCCCTTGGGATTGTCCCATCCCCAGGGGACAGGATTTGGTGGGTCCACTCCTAATATTACTTATTTTCTCTGTCCCCTGTCCCACGCCACAGACACCCTCCACTCCTAATATTACTTAAATTCCATGGGATATCCCCTCATTTCGTGGGACAACCACAGACAGGGTGGGGGGTGTCTGTGCATGAGGGACAGAATGAAAAAAGATGGAAATAGGTCTAGTTTTCATTGAGAATTTGATTTACAACTAATTTTGTTGAGTATTTCCTGCTTATTTCAGCTTGTTTTCAACTTTTTGAATTCCGGCAAATACTACAGACTGTCCCATGGCTGTTCTTTAAAGTTTTTGAGCATTTTTCTTGGAGGCGCACTCATAATGCTATTGCAGCAGGAGCAGAATAATCAAGAATTTCCACAGAATCACAACCAATCAGAAATGGCTGAAAAATAAGGTGTATTCTTTGGAATGGTGGCAAGATGACATTGCGACAGAATAATCAAGAAATGAACAGAATCACAGCCAATCAGAAATGGATGAAAAAATAAGGTTCTAGCGGCGATTGCGCTGTCGAAGGGCAAGGAGGGCGGCAGTGATTTCTTGGCGGACGATCTCCCCGCGCCGGCGCAGGGCGGGCGCCTCCGGTGGATCAGGCGGAGGCTGGGCGATGGCAGGTCGACGGCGATGGGCACGGCGCTCCTCGTCCGCTACCTCCTCGGCAGATGGCTCTGGATCAGCTTCGTCTACAACGTCGTAGACTGCCTGAGGCCCTCGAAAGCCATTTAGACTGCCACCGGAGCGCCTTCAAAAACACTACTTAACGCCCACTCAATCACACTGGGATAGGCTTGCCGGTAGTTGAATAGGGCGATGGAGGCCTGGATTTTGGCGCAGGACTCTTCTGGCCGATGCTCACGCAACGGGTGACGCATGGACCAGAAGCACTGTTTCCAGAGTCCTGTTTATAGCTAATCATTGAAAAATATAGTGGTATAAATAAGGTAGGAGGGGGCTTGCCAATGGTGTTTTCAATAAGCTGCCGGGTGGAGGAGAGGAGTTGATTGAAACGGGCGTCAGCGTAGGTGTCAGTCGTCCGATTTGCCCGCATGAGCCAATCAGAGAGCGCATAAGCCTCATCCCCAATCAGGACGCCTGGCAAAGAGTGATTCTCGGAAACAAAGAGGCTCTCATCTAGAAGATGCTTGATTTACCCCTGGGATGCGGCCGCTCATTTCGATTCCAGGCAGTGTAGAGCTCAGTGAGCTGAAGGGCAGTGGAGTCATGCATCCCACCGGAGTTGCCTGGAGTAGGTTGAAGCACTCGAGAACATCCTTGATGTGCCGACAGTGGAGGGCTGGCTGTAGGTCAGGCTCGTATGGCGCACTTCCAGATGCCGATGAACGTGTTTGTACCTATAGCCTTCTTCCTGCCAACCAGACTGGTCAAATAGCTGGGAAGGGAACGATGATTTGGGATGGATTGTGAGAGGTTGCTGGTTGGGCAGAGGTTTTGGGGCGGACGATGACTTGGCTGGAACTGCAGGCCTTTTGGGCCTTAGTGTCCTGCTTGAGCTCGTAGTAGGTGTCCGGCACCTACAGGCTAAGACTGCTCCAAGTCTTGAAGGGACAAACAGATGAGAAAAAATGTACTGCAAGGCCGGAAATGGCTACATCCGTAGGCTGAGTGATGGAGATGGCCAGCTCCTCCCGTTTGCTCAGCACCTTCCGAGAGCTCCCCGTTTTTTCTTTGTTGTGCCGTATTTTTTTCTGCAAAAAATCATTTTCAGTTTAATGATGGGTTGGAGTTTGATTGATGATAAACTGATGATTGATTGTTTTATAAACTGATGCTCAGGTTACCTCGCATGCAATATGTTTGAGCTTCGTGGATCATGAATTTACCTACCAAACAACAACACCAAGCGATGGCTTTTTCCCAATGACTGTTTGAAGCCTTGTTTATGTGGCAAGTAAATATGTCTTCCACATGGCCAAGACCTAGACAAGACTAAAATGCTACAGCATGAGCTGCTTATGAATTGTCACTCATCAAAAAGAACTAGACAAGGTGTGACGAAATCGTGATAAATTTCAAATTAAATTATAAACCATTTTGAGTCAAAATTTTAACAGGTTCATCTACAAAATCCACTGATCATTCATAAGCAGGCGGCAATTTTGGCACAAAGAGGACAAAAATTAGTGAATGATAAAATAGAAAATACAACTAGTGAAATAAAAAAATATGTTAAAATTTAATTAAATGCTTTGAAGTTAAATCGAAGAAATTTTTCTGAATTTTTGGTCATGATGAAATTATAAGTTTACTAAATGAGGCGTAACAAAATAAAACAAACAAAATTAAAGTTAAATTGAAATTAGCTAAAGTAAAGTTAACTTTTGCTGGCATTTGCAATATGATCAATTTTCTCTTTTCAATTCACTTTTCAAATTTGACATGTATTTTACTGTAAGAGGCCAAAAATGATTTAGTAAAGTTCACAAATAACATCATTTAATCAAAAATTGAAGAAAAAATAAAAACTAGAATAATCGAAATGACAAATTTCCTGCCATAAATTGCCGCCTGCTTATGAATGATCAGTGGATTTTGTAGATGAACCTGTTAAAATTTTGACTCAAAATGGTTTATAATTTAATTTGAAATTTATCACGATTTCGTCACACCTTGTCTAGTTCTTTTTGATGAGTGACAATTCATAAGCAGCTCATGCTGTAGCATTTTAGTCTTGTTTAATGATGGGTTGGAGTTTGATTGATGAAAAACTAACGGAAGCAGTGCTCTTGGCTTTGCTCACTAGACGCTTGATAAGGCTCCGATCGAAGGCCCGGACGCCCTGGTTTTTGCCCTTGAAGGTCAGTCCACGGGCCTATCAATATGATAATTCTAGGCTTCCTATCTGCTCTACTTTTTGGTAAACCTGAGCCAGTTGTTCTACGCGAGTCCAGAGCTTGGTGATGAGGTGCTGAGAGAGAATATCGCCACTCGGAAGTTTGCTGCCATGGGGAAGGTCAGAGAAGAGGATGTGACGGTATTCTTGAAGAAGGCGGAAAACTTCCAGCACCTGCATTGTCCTGTTTTTTCTTCCTCTTGGCAGGTCAAAAAGAGGACTTACGGATCCATCATCCCCTTCGACTTCCTCTCCATCTGCGTTCTCTGTCTCCTCCTCCATCACTCCTCCATCTCCTTCTCCAGAGGAGAGAAGCGAAGCCGATTGGTGCAAAAGGAGCAAAGCTGATTGGTGAGAGAGGAGCGAAGCCGATTGGTGCGAGAGGAGCGAAGCCGATTGCTCATCCACCCAGTTTACCCTGAACAGCATTTTTTGCTAAATGCTGCCAATTTGGTTGCGAGTACTGAGAGCTCGAAGCCGACGAAGCCTTGATTCGTTTTGCTGGAGATGGACGAATTGGAAGAGGAGATGCAAATTCAGCCTCCTCCCACCCCTCCATCATTTTCCACCTCCTTCTCTTCTTTATTGCTTATGTGCCGTTTTCCAGAAGCTCTCTGCATCTATTCCTAGTGGGAGCCATTTCAGCATTCAATCAAGTATAGTTGCGCATTTGCTTTACTTTCCTCTATCCTCTGTCTTATCCCTCGTCCCTTGTTCCCAGCCAATCCTGTGGTCCACTTCTAATATTTGTCTTCTGATCCCAAAGGATAACAGCATTAATAATAGGATTGAAAAAGCAATCCTGTCCCCAAAAGAAGGGACGGGATCCCTTAATATTAGGACAGCGCTCAGATATTTCCTCAACTTTAAATATATGATAATTAAATTATGTCAATTTAGGTCCTTTATTTTTTGTTCTGATTTATATTTTAGGTTTCATTTATTTATTAGATAAATAAATAAAAGAAAATAATAAATTTATTAGTGAACTAAAATTAAAAAAAAGAACGTTTGGAAAATAAAATAAGTGAATAATTTTGGGCACATTTCTTGGAGGAAAGAGCTCTACTTCTCAACATTAAATATACAAAATTTAAAATAAAAGGTTGAGTAGGATTCGAACCTGCTAGTTTCGGCTCACAATCCAATCGCTTACACCACTACACCACTGATGCATGTGACTCTGCGTAGTTTAACTGAAGTATTATCATCAAGTAAAGGGTTTGGGGGTGGGTCGATTGAATCGAATGAATACCTACTCTCGTTCATTAGCAGATGCGAAGCAGCAGCAGCAGCAGCAGCAGGGCAGCAGCAGCAGGGAAGGAGTTCGGACGGCACTTTGTTTTCATTTTTCTATACCAAATTGTGAACTTTTTGGCAGTTTCTCGCGACAGTAGACTAATTTGAGGATGCTCTTTCCAATGCAAAAAGAATCAGAGCTATTGAATTTTTCTGTGAGGAGCAGGAGCCTTATCAATTTCAAGATCTAGCATTAACCCCTAAAACATACACTTGGGTCGAAAAGAGGGCCTGGGCGCTGACACTTCGCTTTGCTCGTTCGCGCCAGGCCAATAATGCCCAAATGAATTCATAATGACTAAATGAAGCAACCTCAGGAAAGGCATCGTAGTGGAAGGTAAAGCTGGCGATTTCGGCCATAATAGGCCCTGTGGGTCCCCAGGGGTCGTCGTTCGTGGCCTCCCGCACCTTGCTCTCCGTCTCTGTGTAGTTCATCACCACCGTTTGCCTGTACCTCATTTCCTTCCACATTTTTGCCAGGGCAAATCTCTAGTCCTCACAAGCAGCCTAGAACAGCAATTAAATCTTCAAAACTCATCTCCAAGGCGCCAAATGCCAAAAGGCCACTTACACTTTGTCCACCACCTGGCGAACTTCGTAGGTGTTGACGGCGTCCACCACGCCCTTCCCCATCTTCTGGATGGCGTTGAACAGCTGATCCGCCATTCTTCAGCCCCTTCAACCGAATGCCTCCCTCCTTCTCCTCACAAAAAGAGACTCGCCGGGCCAATCGATATCATAACACCCGCCCCTTTCTCCCTGGCCTAGATTTTTCCGCACAAAAGCTAAGGAGACGCGGGCTCGGAATTTGCCTAGGAATTTGCCCCCTCCCTTATGGTTTTGAGACTGGAACATAGGATACTAGGCGCGTGTGTTTTCCGCTCTGGCAGTGAGCGTATGGCTGTCGAAGTTTGGCAAACATTCTGTGAACTCCTGCTGGTGGAAAAACTGGGGGGCTGGGTGGGGAGAGGTTGTTTGAGAATGCACCAGCCAGTCTGCAGCAAACAGGGGGTGCAAATGCGCTGCGTGGGGGGTTTTCAGGCGCATGGCTGAATAAATCACGCAATCCCTTCGCATCAAACCCAGGGCACTGCCAGCTCAAAGACTACCCCATCCGCGAAACGGGAGCTGATCTGCACTCTGATATCAGCCCCCAGCCTTAGTCAAACATGCATGGACTCTAGCCTACGGGCCTGCGGGAAAGCCAGGCAAATAAAGGCAGGCCTAATAAGCGGAATGGCGGTGAGGCACAGAGCGGCACACAGGTGACAGAAAGGTCCCAGCGGCAACAGATGGTGGGATGCTGAAGGAGGATGCGTGAGCAGAGAGGTGTTGGGGCAGTGTGTATAGGCGCTGGGTACGTGTCGTGGGCGAATGAAAAGGGGGTGGACGGGAGGTGTGTAGGTAGGGGGATGGAGAAAGAGTTGCGGAGAAGTTGTGGCGCGACTTGACTGACTGGATTCAGAGGTGATGTGTGGGATAGGGGGGCTCGGAAGGGCTACGGTAGGGGCCGGGAGGGAGCTCTGACTTTGCCAAGAGCCGCGTGGCCACAGCTGCGCAGATTCTCACCCGCACTGGTTTGAGAATGGGGATGAGAGAACTCCTTTCACGAATGCAGGTTAAGGGCACCTGCTGACGTAAAGAGACTCTTTTTCATCTGCCACAGGCTTCCTTGGTTCAGCTTTCGTGATTATCGATCGATAAATCGTGATTATCGATCGCTTCTTTACATAATAATTTGTAATGTCATTTCACTTGGTCGGTAGACTGCTGATAAATGGAAATGGGGTATGATGTTGAAGAATTGATTGGTGAAGATGGATGTAGACGAGGTACTGGAGCGTATTGGAGAGATGGGCCCCAGACAACGGCGCCACATAGCCGTAGTGTACGCCGGTCAGTTTGTGGCTGCATTTCAAATGGTGCAGCCTTTTAGTGCTTGATGACAGGCATAGGATGGATGGTGAGCTGTAGGTGTTTATGGTGTTCGCGGGTGCCAAGCCGAGCTTCCAGTGCGGGGAGGAGACGAGTGAGGAGATCAACTGTGCTCAGTTCGACGCAGGAGAGTGTCCCAACCTCCGATTCACCGACCCCTGGCCCAGCATAGCTGAAGAGGTCTTTTTTTTGTTCAGTCTTTTTTGGCAAAACTTACATGAGTACATTCAGACCTCATTTGGAGGAGAGCTGGCTCTGGGGCAGACATTGGGCCTGACTATGCCAAAGCTAAGGCTTTTTTCTTATAATGCTAAGGGACTTCATGAATTTTTATTGAACAAAGAAGCTCAAACAAGGTGTTCTCGGCTGTTGCCAAGATGCGCGGCCTCACCTCAAGACACCAGCTAGATGAAAATTCATGGCAAAATTCAACAGATCTCAATGAACAACCATGAATTATGGATGTTCCAATTTTTTAAACATCAAGATTTTTGTTTTTTGACTATAAATCAAGTAATACTAAAATTTTCCTTTCGCCAGCTTCAAAATATTACTTTCCCAGACGTACATATCAAAAATCAGCTAATTCCATTGAAAAACCATAGACTTATGCATGTTCGAAATTTTGAAACATCAAGATTTTGGGTTTTTGCCAATAAATCGATAAATAGTAAATATTTCGAAAATTCCTTTTGCCAGCGTCAAGATATTACTTAGCCAGACGTACCTGCAAAAATTTAGCAAATTTCATTGAAAAACCAGTGATTTATGATTTTTCGTATTGTGAAACATCAAAAATTTAGGTTTTGCGCGAAAAACGCAAAATTACGCCAAGCGCAAAAAATGGCCTGGAGATACCACCCAGGCGGACCTTCATGCAAAAAATCAGCCAATTTCGTTGAAAAACCGCGGAGGCCCGCCCCCGGAAAGACACATATATATATATATGCGGACAGACGGACACAAAAATGGGGTAACTGCTTAAGCTGGCCTTGGCCGCCCGCCGCTTCGGGCAGGGCGCCAGAGCTCCTCCGGCCTCCGGGCACGGGTGCGGAGGCCCCCTCGCTTAGCCTAGCATGCTTCGCAAGCTAGGCGACGCTCCGGGGCCTCCGCACCCAAGCCCACCAGCCTACGGAGCTCTGACTGCCCTGCCCTCCGCGGCAGGCGGCCTTCGGCCGCGCAAAAATTTCAAGGCCATGTTTTCTCGCTCAAAAACAGCAGCCGCACTAAACCAGCCAATCTTTCAGCACCGGCTGATCTGCGGATCCGAATACCGGCTAAGCAGTCTGCAGTCCATCTTCATGGGCGGCGTCCTCGTAGGCTGCCTCGTCTTCGGACCACTCGCCGATCGCATTGGTCTCACAGCCACCCCTCCTGCAGAGGCCAGAGGATGAATGGATTGTGGGACAGGTCGAAAGAGGACGGTGCTGCTGTCGACGCTGATGCTGACGACGGGCTCCTTCCTGCTCACCCTGGCCAGCTCCTACGCTTTCATTGCTGTCATGCGCTTCGCACTTGGCCTTGGCACGGCGGCCCTCAGTTGGACTTTCCGCAGAGTCCTTGCCAAATCAAATGCGACTTTTGTATTTGTTACAAAGAAATCAGCTTATTGGGGCTGTGCGAGCGGAGCGTAAGCACAGTCCCCTCTTAGCCAAGGACCAACCCTATTACGGCTTTTGAAAATATGAATCAATGCCATTAATTCCTTGGGCATGTTAAAGAGCTGTGAGTAGGCTCAATGGACGCAGCAGACACAGAGCTTTAATTTAAAAAAAAATTTGCCAAATTTGGTTGAGAATTGGGCAAGTTATGGCCAAAAAACTTTTTAAAAAGTGTCCGTCCGTTATCCGTCTGCCATCCACCGTGCGCCGTGCGCCGTCTGCCATACGTTCTGCTTGGCATGGGGATTGGCAATATCTGGGGCTCCAGTCTCAACGTCACTATAGTATATCGACCCTGGAGGGTGGCATGGTGCCTCCAGAATTTTGATTTTCGGCCTCCTTTATGCTGAAATTGAGGTTGGAAAATCGATTGAACGTAAGGGGGGGACCCTTACAAAAAAAATCGAAAATCTTGAATAATTTTTTTTAGGATGCTCGGAGGGAAAAAACAAGGATAGATTCGGTATTCTGGCAAAAAACTACACAAAACCTGTATATAAAACATTGAATTTTTGAAAAAAAAATTTTGACCATTTTTGACTTATAGGGTGCACTGTAATGATCCTAAAAATGATATGCTGCCCAGTGGCGATGGTTTAAGTTAATTTTGAGTCTAGATATGAAACCGGCTCGAAAAATAGATACGATTTGATAGTAAACAACCATAGGTGCAAATCTGGTCTTCATGGGCTTCTACCAGGCCATGGTGTACAAGCAGCTCATCATCAACTTCGTCTTGGGGCATTTTAAAGGGTTTTTGGCCTCAATAACAGCACCCTATAGGTAAATTGGGGCGTAGATTACGAATCTTTTGTCCATTTGCTTACACATTGTCTTCATGGGCTTCTACCAGGCCATGGTGTACAAGCAGCTCATCATCAACTTCGTCTTGGGGCATTTTAAGGGGTTTTTTGGCCTCAATAACCACACCATATAGGTAAATTGGGGCATAGATTACGAATCTTTTGTCCATTTGCTTACACATTGTCTTCATGGGCTTCTACCAGGCCATGGTGTACAAGCAGCTCATCATCAACTTCGTCTTGGGGCATTTTAAGGGGTTTTTGGCCTGAATAACATCACCATATAGGTAAATTGGGGCATAAATTACGAATCTTTTGTCCATTTGCTTACACATTGTCTTCATGGGCTTCTGCCAGGCTGTGGTGTACAAGCCGCTCATCATCAATGCATGGTATTGGGCATTAGGCTCTTTATTGGCCTTTGGCTGTTCAAATTGGATGAAATTACTGAAATTGTGAATCTCCGCTTCAGTGTTTTTTCTCTCTTAGCTGGTTTCTTTATAATGCTTGTAATAAAGTTAGCTTGGGCATCAAGGTAATGAAATTTATTTTATTCATCTTATCATGAAACTAGCTTGGGCTCTAAGGCGATGAAATTAATTTTTAGACTCTTATCATGAAATTATACTTACAAAATTGTGAATGTCTAAAGAGCTAAGAGAGCCCAGAAAATTTAACCTACATTGGAACGATTGTTCAGATAGAGCTAAAAAACTAAACATTTATTAATATTGATAAGAAATATGCATTATAGCGAAAAATATTATTTAAAATATTATTTTTTTATATTTTGCTAGTTTTTTGTTTTTGCTACCAACATTACTTTTGCATGATGGAAATTTTGACTCAGAATATTTCTGCTAATCAATTAAACTTTTTCATGCTTTATTCTAACCTGCCATAAAACTGCAACATAACAATGGTGAACATTTTCTGGGCTCTCTTAGCTCTTTAGACATTCACAATTTTGTAAGTATAATTTCATGATAAGAGTCTAAAAATTAATTTCATCGCCTTAGAGCCCAAGCTAGTTTCATGATAAGATGAATAAAATAAATTTCATTACCTTGATGCCCAAGCTAACTTTATTACAAGCATTATAAAGAAACCAGCTAAGAGAGAAAAAACACTGAAGCGGAGATTCAATTTCAGTAATTCTCTTTTAACAGTTAATAGCCTAATTCAATGAAACATCGAACGGTATGATTTGCTTAAAAGTTCATTTAGCAAAGGACGCTTGTCGTGGAGGATTTGAAGAATGAGAAACTGGCGTGCAGTAATCTCA
This sequence comes from Ptycholaimellus sp. GST1_10, assembly GCA_030248095.1. Classification (NCBI taxonomy): domain Eukaryota; kingdom Metazoa; phylum Nematoda; class Chromadorea; order Chromadorida; family Chromadoridae; genus Ptycholaimellus; species Ptycholaimellus sp. GST1_10. Next base: position 11,102 of record JASANA010010797.1, on the reverse strand, counting down.
ACGTACGTGCTGGGCTCGGAGCTGATCGGGGCCAGCTGGCGCTTCCTCTTCTCCGTGGGCGGCAGCTGCTGCTTTGCACTGGGCATCTGTCTGCTCACCAGCCTAGCTTGGCTCTCCACTGGCTGGCGTCAGTTCGCTCTCTTCGTCGCTGCCACTCAGCTGCCCATCTTCCTCGCTTTCACGTTCTTTTTACACCAACCTCTATTTTGCTCCCAGCAAAAGCCGTGAAATTTTGGTTTTCAACAAAACATTGGGCATCATTTGGAAGATCATAATAAATAAAAAATGTGGGGTTAAGTGGTGAAATATCTTTCTTGTATTTGACCCAAATGCGATGGGCCAACCACAATATTTACTCGACCTATGGCAATGTGAGATTCTTGTGAAGATTATAAATTTTGCGAATCAAATGTAAGGTATGGTGAGAAAATGAATATGAGAAGGCAAAATGGCTATTTGAATTTAGGTCCCTGCCGCAGTCCCCGCATTGGCTGCTCACTAGTGGCCAGTTCCACCGAGCCGTCCTCGTGCTGCAGGACATCGGTCGTGGCAATGGAGTTCCGCCGAAGTTTCTCGAGGACATCGAGCTCAAACGCCCGGTTTATCCTGCCTCTACTGCTTTGAAACTAGCCATGCTTGCTGTAAAAGTGTCTATGCCGCTTTAAACAAATAGCCCCACAACACAATCAGATATGAGAAAATATTTCAACAGGTAAATGAGCACCCTGGAGAAGGCCCCAGCCTCACTGTGCTTTTGCACCATCGCAGCTTGCTCAAGTGGACTCTAATCCAGCTCTACTCCTGGTTCATTTTTTACTGCTTTATTTCCTCACGCGCTATTCTAGCTGATGTTTCATAACATGATCCCCATCGGCTACTAGCACGCTGTTTCCAATGATGTGACATCCAAGACGCTTAAATGGATGAAGATTGGCCTGTCCAGGTTCGCCAACTCCACGGTGTACTACGGCCTGACGCTGGCCTCTGGGGGGTTGGCAGCCAGCCTGCACCTCTCCGTCATCGCCTCCGGCCTCGTAGAACTGCCCGCCTATGCCGCCCTGGCCCTGCTCCAATCGCACCTGGGTCGGAAGGCCTTGCTTTGCGGCTCCATGATTCCTGGAGGTCCCGCCTTCATTTGCCAACCATTCCAGTGCAATAAATGAGTTATTGGGATTTGATTGGATAAAAGTATTTGGGGTCTTTTAGGCTGCCGCCAACCTGCGAGCCGAGTATGCTGCGTTCAAGTCAATAGCGTGCATTTGCTTCATTTAAAGCTGCTTGTTTATTTTGAAGCGGATAAACTTTTAGTTTTTCTCAATTTTATGCCTTGTTTGTGTGGTCTTATTTTGGCCAACGATGCCCTCATTAGAGTGGCCAAATTTTGCATTTTTCAGGGCTTGCCTGCCTGGCTATAATGCTGACGCAGTCAGAGGATTCATTGGCCAAAACAGTGAGCCTCTTTCTCAACATCATAGCCTCAAAAGAACATTTAAAATCGGCCAGATACTTGCCCTGCTGGGGAAGTGCTGCATCTCGGCCTCCTTCGCCTCCATCTACCTGCACTCCATGGAGCTGTTTCCGACGACTATTCGAACGGGCGGCCTTGGCCTCTGCTCCACCGCTGCTCGCCTGGGTGGCATCCTGGCGCCCTTCATCTCACTTCTAGTTACACACCCATTTGATGTTTGCCAGCTCTAAGGTTTAGTCCAAGATCCTAAGATTCTAAGAACTCGAGTTTCTGTTCTAAGATTCACGATATTGGCGGTGAAAATGGCCTGACCAAGTCTCTAGGTCTCAATTCTAACTTTGAAGCTGTTGCCTTTGCTTGGAGAAAAGCTGAGACTCTATGAGCATATTGGCCATATATGAGCATACTCTTATCGGTCTGGATTAGATTCACACTCAAAGTCCTGGTTATGTGAAACATGCAGGATAATAGCCCTGGGCAGAGGGAATATGCGATATAGATTAGTACCTGTCAAATTGAAGGGCCAGGGGCATTCGGGGCGTGAGTTTGTGATCTTTGGGGCGATCGGACTGAGCGCGGGTCTGCTCAACCTCCAGCTGCCGGAGACCAAAGGGCGGCCGCTCCCGGAGTCCGTCCACGACGTCCTCCTCCTTGCACGCTCTCCTCATCAGCGCGGTTTTGAGGTTTCTGGGGGCCTCTCTCTTTGGACCAGACCTCTTTGGAGCTGGAGTAGAGTTTTTAGTTCAATCTCTGTTCAAGAGGAAGTATTTTTTTGCTCAAATATGTTGAGTGGTTTCTAGGCTCGAGAGCAGAGCGGAAGTGCGGTTCCGCTGATGATTTCTGGGTCGGATGCCTAGGCCTTTGAAAGTGTTGTTGAGCTGTTGCTTGTTTAAGTTGGTAGGTGCTGGATGCTGGCTATTTGGGAGGGGATGAAGGCATAGTGCCGTCTAGTGCTTTGCAATTGTTCCATTTTGAGGTGCAGCTGGGATGCTAGTTTTAAAAGATGGTCCTTTGTTATACATTTTGAAAAAGAGGTTCGCTTGGAGTTTTTAAAAAAATTATTTTCTATCAAAACTAAAAAATTGAGAAATTGAGCTCGTTCATTCCCGTGTGTTCATGTTTGGTGAAGAAACTGGCAAAATGAGCGACAATGTTTAAGAGCCATTCTACATAAAGCTTTACGTTTTTCATTTTGCCCATGCTTCACACAATCGTTTTCCCTTCACTCGAAATTCGCCGGATACGCAAAGCCGGGATTCAAATCTCTACAGGCTGGAAAACAATGGCGCGGGGGTATATGCCGGGCAATGAAAAGCCATGTAGAGGTTGTTGATCGTTGGGTACAGCTAATAAGCCAACGACTCTCTAAGCTACCAAATGCTGTGGTGTTTTAGTACAGCGGTAACTTAGCGGGATTCCGTTTCTTCGTAATATTCACCAATCTGGAAAAAGTAGGAGCGAAGGGGACCAGTTCACATAACGACTGAAGACTCTGCCGCTGTTGTATGCTTTTCGGAAAACGTGCTTTTCCGAAAAGCACGGCATGCTTTTCGGAAAGGAGCCGTGCTTTTCGGAAAATCATAAAATGGCAACCGTGCTTTTCGGAAAGGGGCCATGTTTTTCGGAAAAGGCATGCTTTTTCGAAAAAGCATGCCATGCTTTTCGGAAAATGTTATGATTTTCTGAAAATCACGCGTGCTTTTCGGAAAATTGCCAGTGCGCAAATTTCAGCAGCAGAGATGTTCAGGCTGTAGAAGAATTTGTGCAGACCCTTGATTTCGTAATCAGAGAAATGCTCTGCCTTGCACGCATTCACTTGCAGTCACTGTGCAGAGTCTGAGAGCTGAGCATTGTGACTTGTGAGTAGTCTGAGGATTGTCTGAGAGCAAGTGATAGGAAAGGATGGCGGGCAAGGGCAACAGCTTCGAGAGGCAGATCATCGTCAACGTTTCTATCAAAATCAAGCCTCCCAACTTGATTCATAACAGAGAACAGTACAGTTTTGACATAAGGTACAGTACACTATATACGGATTGTCTAGAAAAGAACAGAGGCAATATCTCCAAGTGTTTTATTGTATGATCTAAGCGAACCAGAATGTCTATTAGAGAACAGTAGTTAGTACAGTAGAGAACAGTTTCTAAACTGTACTGCCTCTTCATGAACATTGGGATACTGTAATTGTACCTTTGAAGAAATGTGAAAACTAAACTGCTACTCTCACTAAATTCTCCCAAATTATGTGATTCTATATGCTAGTCTTGCTGTATTTTTGTCAAACTATCATTTTCATAAAAGCATAACATTTTCCGAAAAGCATAGCGTGCTTTTCTGAAAAAGCATGCCTTTTCCGAAAAGCATGGCCCCTTTCCGAAAAGCACGGTTGCCATTTTATGATTTTCCGAAAAGCACGGCTCTTTTCCGAAAAGCACGCCGTGCTTTTCGGAAAAGCACGTTTTCCGAAAAGCATACAACACCGCCCGCACCATCATCTCAAGGTCAAACGGAACAGGCTATCGAAACTCCACAAATGCTTCTTTGATCCATCTACAGTAGCTGCAGTATAGGTGGCAAAAAATAATTTATTAATAAATCACACTCGCACTCTTATGACGATTAATTCACAAAGCAACCAGAGCTAAGCGCTCAAAAAAGGGTAGGCAGAGCTTGCGCTCGTGCTTGAGCCACTTCTTCATACGGGGCTCCAAGAGCTCCAGCTCCGTGCGACCCCTGCGCAGCGCCCAAAGGCACCCGTCCACCTCTGCCAGGCGATCAACCTTGCCTTGGCTCAGGATGCCGGCTGCGGCCCACTTTCCTTCCCGCAGGTCCAGACTGAAGGCCCAGTTGCCGACAGTTGAGTAAAGCTGTCGCTGCTGGGAGAGAGCGCAGAGCGTGTCCCCCAGCCCCGGCACGCCCACGGAGGGCGTCCAACGGTTGCCAGCCGGGCTGTAGCTGTACAGCTTGCGACTCATGACATACAGCTCCTCCTTCAGTGCCGCTGTCGACTGTACTGGGCCCACTGCTGCACTGGCCAACGGCTGGCACTGCTGTCCATTGACTAGGTCGGGCACCAGGGTTGCCCAGGTCCAGGCCTCCCCTGCGGCGGAGTACTGGTAGACAATTGGACTCCTGCTCCAGTGAGAGCTGAGTAGATAGGCGCCGCCAGCCAGCCAGTGCATCGTGGGCGAGGCGACAGGATGGAGAGGGACAGAAATGGACCGCCGAGTCTGACCCTGCCACAGTTCACAAGTCTGCTCTTTGCTCCGTCCCTCATCATAGATGAGCAGTTCTTCGTCCGGCAAGCGAGTTCCGGCTGGGCCTAGTTTAGCCGGCTCCAGCGTGAGCAGCCCCGACTCATCTGTCGGGCTCCACAGCTCTATGAAGTCCTTTCTTTCGCCGCCACCTCCAATGATCGCCAGTCTGCCTCCGAAATCTGCAAAGGAGCAGAAAGCTATTTAGATTAGCTCAAAGTTCAATTCAGGCAGCTCGCAAACAGCTTAGGTTGGCCTCGACTGCGGAAGATTCAGGCACACGGCCGACTGGCTGACTGCTGGGGGCACTCACGGCTGGGCTGGGCACAAGGAGCTCGGATCTGTGCTCGCTGACGATCCGCTTGGCCCAGCCTTCTGCTGCCCTGGCATCCGCCGGCAGCTGAATACGGCCCAGTTGCTCTTCTTTCTTCTTTTTCTTCTCTGGCTCACCGCTTTCTTCGGAAGCCACCTCTTGCAGGAGCTAGAATTTCCTTTTCTACAATCCCACCTCAATGTCCTAAATAGAATGGACCAACACTGCAGGCCAGCTGAGAAGCCTCATCCGTGGACAGAAGTTGGCCTCCATCCTCTGCGCCCTGCCCGAACACCTCGCCCAGGCTCTTTGCAAGCGAATCCTGTGACAGCCATTTTGGACCTTATTCTTTAAGAGGAGGAAGTTAGAGTTCTGCCTGTGAGCTTTTGAGCAGGGCATGGAGCTGCTTTCGAAGCGCTTCACAGAAGGCGTCCACCTCTCTTCCGCTTTCACTGACACCAGTGTCCGAGTTCTGGCACCGTGGCTGGCTCATTTCAACAAAGGCTTAGAGAAGGCTAAGAGAAACTGAAAGGGTGCCGATGGCAGCGCTGACAGTCTTCCCAGTTCCCAACTCCAGGCTCTGATGCTCCCGGTCCAGATGGGCATCCGTTTGCTCGCAGAGGCCGCAGAGACACTTTCGGCAGCCGCGGCACCATCTCAATTGTGGCGGGTGGTAATGGGGGAGGTGTTTGAGGGAGATGGGAACCGGATGCGGTCGGCGCGCTTCTGAGCCCCGCAGCCCTGGCAACGGAGCGGTCGGTAGCAGAGCTTAGGCAGAGCCATCCAACCGCCAGCCTTCCAAACAACCACAAATTCATCTACTGCATTCTCAGCTTGGGCATTCAATTGGGGCCGCAAGGGTGAGAGGGAGATGAGGAAATGTTTGCTGATTCGAAGCCACCGGTCGTGGAGACTCTTGGCAGCAAAAGGGACAGGAGAGGCTGGGCCGATTGACGGCTATGTCATGGATGCAGGAGAGGCAGACCCGATGGCTGCAGCTGAGGCGCTTCAGCTCCAGCTTCATCTCCATGCACACCTGGGAAGGAAGGAAGGATAGATACCTTGAGGGGATGAACATTTTAAAGGAAAAGCAATAACCCCACATTCGACGCCATTGCTTATGCCAGGCATGTTTTCGTCCAAATATTTCTGAAGAATGAGGAGGATATAAGCTGAAGTAAGTATACTTAGTGGTTATGCAAAAGAGATCGAGATCACTGTCCACAGGATCCTAGATTTAGATTGGTTGATAGGGCAAAACACGTCTGCCAGCACTTTTGTGAGATTGGCCAAGGAGCGTAGCAGAGTGTCAGCACTGAGGAGTGAGCAACTTTGAAAAACTCAATTTTTGGTTCAGAAAATCAAACAAGGTATTCTCGGCTATCGCCAAGATGCGCGGCCTCTGTTCCAAGCAATATTGTCAAGTAACATGAGGAAATTTTACTAATTGCTTATTTATTTATTCCAATATTTACTCACGGTTTTGCTAATTGCTACGATCTTAACGTCAATGTTTTTCCTTCAGCGATAGACATGTATGTATGAGAACCATGTCTAAGTGCAATTTTATTTTTGACCCCATTTGAGGAAGAATTGATTATAACAAACATAAAAGAATCAAAAATTTATTAAGATATTAATGGATACAAAATTAAAAAAACATAATTATTTAAAAATAACAAAAAGAAAAGATTCGAAAATCAAAAATACAATTCAAATTTATTGGCAAACTAACATATTTTTGTGAAATTTTCATGATTTATGATTAGGGCAATCGATTTTTGGGAGAAAAGAGCTAATTTTGACCTGCCGATGGTACCAGTTGTTTTTTCAACTTAAAGTTTCCAAAATAAAAATGATTGCCTAAAAAGGATTCGAACCTCCCAGTTTCAACCAGCTGTTTAATCGCTTAGACCACTACACCACGGATGAATATGCATAGCTGCTTAACTGAAGACTTATGAATAAAAGTCAATGCATGCGGCCCAAGGACCCGGGGGGGTGAGTGGGGGAAGAAATGAATACCTAATATCGTCCATTGAATAGATGCGGAGAAGAAGAAGAAGAAGGAGAAGGAGGAGTAGGAGTTCGGACAAATGGTTTTTTTACAAAATTTACTACAATTCTGCAACTTTTCAGCGATTTCTCGCGAGTTTTGGTCAATTTGATGATGCTCTTTCCAATGCAAAAAGAATTAGAAAGATTGAAGCTCCCTGTGACGAGCTAGAGCCTTATCAAAATTGGGATCTAGCAATAACCCCAAAAACGTACACCTGGGTCGAAAAGAGGGGCTGGGCGCTGACACTCCGCTAGCGCTCCGTTCGCGCCAGCCCAATAAACCGTTTCATGCAAAAGTCAAAAAAGAAACTATAGTCAATTCGATGTTGCTCTTTCCATTGCAAAAAGAATAAAAACGAATGGAGCTTTCTGTGACGAGCAGCAGCCTTATCAAAATTGAGATCTAGGACAAGCATTTTAAAAGCATTTTCATTATTAGCATTTTAATTTATGAAAATTATGCAAAATTAGAAAAATGAGCATTTGTTGGTTGGTTTTGGGGCCACGCGGATCGACGCGGACGTTTTTGCCCATCTTTTTGGACCTTAATTGATGTAATTTATCATAGTGGAACCACACTGGTGTTCAGGTGTGCTCGGGTGAACATTTCCTCTACAAAATTGTCCAAAAACTGGCTTTTTGGGGACCTCAAATGCTTAAGCATAGCAAATTTCGTCAACATATTTCTTGACGCTAGAACCGATTTGCGCCAAACCAATGGTGGTTGCAAGCTTACTTTGGGGATACCTAACCATGCTTAAAGAATTAACCAAATCGGCGAGGGTGGTTCTACGCGTAATAGGCCTAATTTTGGAGAAGGCAATGCAGCTGGTTTTGCAGCAAAATAAATGAACAGATAGTATGAAATTTCTTCTATCATGGACCTGGCAATTCATTGAAGGGTCAACCTTTAAAATGGCAAACACTTAAGAAAACGTGAAATGTAACAGTCCATCTCTATACGCAATCAGTGGCCTTTAATTGGAGTTCAAAAAGCTGAAACAGGACTTGCTTTGTGCAGAAAATGCTACAAAATGCATTTGAATCTTTTTATTTACTGTAACATCACGTAAGAAACAAAACGACTACAACTGGATGCCTCGCCAGTCAAAATATCGATGAGGAAAGCAGGCTTTAAGTGCCGATCTTATGGCCGCTTCATTCCGATCTTTGTCCAGAATAACAATATGAGCGGATGGACAGACTGTAGCAATATGGCTCTTCGCGTTGTGCTTCCATGAGAATTTCGTCTGACATTTTGAGCATGCGTATGGCTTGATTTGACAACAGCCCACGACATGCTGGACAGCTTTTTTGTGCTGGCTGATGTTTGACTGGGCAACATAGTCGCATCTTGAACAGCTTAGTTGATTTTCATCTGGCAAGGTTTCTTTCAGGGCAGTTAGCATGGGCTTTGACGAAGTGGAAACTCCCTGTTTTGCTTCGGGAGAGCTAGGCGATGAAATGCCGTTCGAGTCTAAAGTGCAATTCTCCCAATTGAAATCTAAAAGTCGTCTGTTCTCTAGTTGCCATGCGTTTTCCGTTCTGCTGAGTAGATGAGCAAGCAGGAGTGAATGAGTGATGAGATGAGCGAAGGAAGAAGTTTCAAATGAACAGCTTTGACAAGCCCAATGGGCGTGTTGGAGTCCAGCGTGGTGATGAAGCCGGTGCTCAATTGTTTGGTTAAGGCTGAAACAGATGAGCATTCTGAGCAGTTCATATTCACGGAGTTTGATGAACAAATGCAAATTTGCAAGAAGGATGGCTCTAATTGTGTGTGCATCAATCCAATATGTGAGTCTGTGTACACTGGTGCTAATGCATCTTGTTATCATTGATCATCAGTTTCGAACTGTACCTATATTGCCATTTCCAAAATGACCAACGTGAAGTGTTCCAACTGTTTCATCGATGTGGCTATGTCTTTGCTGCCAATTCATCTGAGCCGTTTTCATCTCGGTAGCGCAGCAAGCCAGCCTCAATGGAAATGCGAAGACTGCGATTTCAACACCAACGTCGCATCTGAGGCTGCTATGCACCCCTTTCTCCTACAACATCAACCCACCAGACTCCACCTACCTTCCCAGATCCTTTCCCAGCAACTGACAGATCTGCAGTCTTCAATTAGCGGACAACAGGTGGAGTCAAATCACCCAGCACCACCCTATCAATCAGAAAATGCGCAGGCCACTCGCAAAACAGGAACAGAAACTTTTGATGACAAGAACTTTGAAATGAACACGTTGGCCACAGAGAAATTGACTATTAAAATGAAAACACAGTCAAATGCGTGTGCAATTGCCGATGAACCAACCTGCCAACGGTGCTTTAAGCAGCTTCACTTAGCCACTAGAAAGCAGTTGTTCCTGCAATTTGTGGAATCCTTTTGTCTAATCTAGACGTTTAGCAGGTCACACCGGATTCAACAGCTACGCGATCACATCGTAGCCTGTTTTCAAGTTCAGCCATTCCAGTGCGGAGCTTGCGGGCTGCGATCGACTCAAAGGGGCGGAGTTCGACAGCACCAAAAGACAAAACTGCAATGCAGGTGGCTTTTTGTGTTATTAATGCTTGAAGCTTATTGGGGAAAAGTTCAGCGAGGCTGGTATTCTCATTGTGCGCAAGGCTGAAACAGAAGAGTTGGTTCGCAGCGGATTCACAGAATGCTTCAACATGCCCAGTGATACATGGAATGGCTTTTGAATTTCGAATGCTTGTCCTTCCGGTCTGTGTGACATGATTTATGTGTTTAAGAGAGTTTTATTGAGAAACGTGGTTGCCGAAAAATTTTGACCTCCTTTTTATATATTTTTTTTCGAAACTAGACACAATTCTAAGACTTTTGGTGACAGGCAGCAAGTGAAGCCTTAAAAGGTTGTCCTGGGTGATGGAGTCTATAAGCGCCTTTGACTGGCGCCTCTTCAAGCTGATTGCTTAGCAGCCCTACTCCATCCAATCAAAAGCAAAGCATTCCTAGAAACTTTAAATCAAATTTCGCATCTGAAGCAGCTAATTCTACCGAACTGGTAAAAATTTTTGGAACTGCTACCATCCGAAGCAAAGCCTTAAAACATTGGCTCTTCAGTCGGTTCCTCCTGTTCTGCCATGAAAGACCCACTTGTACTTGAATGGGACTGAGGGTGAGGGACTAGAATTACTGTCTTTCCGGAATATGAGTTCGGGACATACTCACCCAAACATTAGATTGGCTAGCTATGGTGCCTACTAGTCAGCAAACATGCTTCGTTTTGATAGAAAGCTGGTAGCTGGCAATGAATGAGAAAACTGGGCTGGTGGAGAAAACTGTACCCATCACCAAAACTTTGAGCAAAACCATTCGAAGCGTCTCAAAACATAAAGCAACATTTTTTGGCGCATGCTTTTAGGTGCTTTCAGTCAAGAGGTACTCTTTTTCTGATTTTTCGACCATGCACCTACTTTTAGTCTTTAGTAGATTGTCCTTGCTATGTTGATTGAACAACGCTGTCATCATCATAACTCGCATGATGAAAAACTAAATAGAAAAGCCTTTCCAAGTGGGCCCATCGTATCCAAAACACTGCTGGAATCCTCGGCGTACAACTTGTTCATCTTCAGCTTGATTCACCAGTACTGCACCAGCACCACTAGAAATCATCTTTTTGATGTCAAATTAAGAAAAGTTGGAGTGCTACCTGCACTGAGACTGGCTTTTCTGGTGCCGGATGACGTTACCTTTTTGGGTATGCTGAGATCCACAAGCAGCGCATGCGAAGGGCCTTATACGAAAGCAGGATATGACGTGGTTCTCCATATTGATCATCCTATACCTAACTTTGAGCTTTGCAGTCACAGTTGATAGATTCAGAAATGCTTACTTTTTGGCAATGATGATCTGCTTCTGACATTGGAAACAAATGCTCGATTCCTTTGCACTAGTCTCAATACTTTGATTCGACGGTTCCTTGCTGAGAATAGGATCTGGACAAGGTGAGTGAAGGGAAAGCGTTTGCGGCGAATTCCTGGACTCTAG
>JASANA010010796.1:0-15212 GCA_030248095.1 Ptycholaimellus sp. GST1_10 | reverse complement strand
TGCCGTCCTCCCGATTGAGGCGGTTGTACAAACTTTTGTACCCAGGAATTTTCGTACCCAAACTTTCGTACCCGAACTTTCGTACCCCGAACTTTCGTACCCGGAACTTTTCGTACCCGAACTTTCATACTCAAACATTAAATAGGCCTAAATTCTAACAAAATGGTCTGTTCGTTCAGTTTAAAGCGCAAGGATAACCACAGGGTATCGTGGCAGCCTACTGGGTTCAGCATTCCTACCTCCAACCTTAGGTCCATTTTTTAATGCTTTGGTCTTTGTGGGTGATTGATTTTTGGGTTAGGGTTAGGAATACCAATCGATTTTCGTGATCTTTGATGTTCATGGAAACATTTTCATCCGCCTGCAAAATGCTAAAAAAATCTTCATCAAAATAGTCAATACAGGGAGCTAGGTTTCCTCAAAGCTACAACAACCAAAAATTACTGGCATACATTTTTTTTGCCTTTTTTCATCCAATTCTGACCTAGCTTTAAGACTCAATTGTGGCAAAGCATTTGGCACAAGCTTAATGACAGATTATACTGTACAAATATTTGGGTACGAAAGTTCGGGTACGAAAGATCCTGGGTACGAAAGTTTGGGTAATGAAAGTTCGGGTACGAAAGTTCGGGTACGAAAGATCCCGGGTACGAAAGTTCGTGATACCATTGAGGCAGCCAATCACTACAGCATTTTCAAAATTTCTTGATTGTTTTGGCCTGCTCGATGAGCTTTTTCCAAAATTCTGCATTTGCCGAACAATCGCTCAAAGCGAGAGTCTAGTGCCCATAGTTTATGGTCGGAGGCTAGCCTCCAACCGGAGGAGGCCTCCGGTTTAAAAGTAAATTCTGAGTTTTTGGTTGGAAGGGATCCGGACGAGTCCTCTGATTTACATGATAACCAGTGGGGGTGGTCTAGGGCACCTCCGGATCCCCACCGGTGTCCATAGCTCTTGATATATGATGAGTTTAGACAATAGAAACATATCCGCATGCTCAGTATGCGATTTCCCATTCATCCAGAATAGGTATTGTCAATTACACTGCAAATTTTGAAATTGATGCTGAAAATGAGATTTTTCAAATTTGCCAAAATAACCACAATTTGCACATCAATAGATTTGTTTTGATACCGGGATTGCAAAAATTCTATTTTTAGCAAAATTTGTAAAAACGTATTTTTTGCTATTTCCAACCTAATACCATTGGACCCCTTTTCATGCTCAAAACACTAGATATTGGCTTCTTTGCTGCTTCACCCATCAATTAATTGCTATTCAAGCTCATCAACAATATGTAAAGGTGATAGAGCTGTGTTAAAGTAGGGGCAGACAGAGTAGAGAGAAGAGGATATCCTCCAATCAAGGCGGAAGAGACCTCTGCGCAGTGGAATAAGCATAAACTCAAGCAAGTGAGATGTCCACTGCGCAGAGGAGACCTCCGGAGGTTAGCCTCCGGTGGCTAACCTCCGACCATAAACTATGAGCATAGATCGCAAGTTGGGCATAACTGATCCTGAGAAGCTGGCAGTCAAAGTGAAACATAATGCACCTGAGCATAAGGCTAGAAATTGCGGTCCTTGAGAAACTCGGCATTGCAGTGGATCAACACCTCACTCACCACCTGTTTGTAGGAGAGGGAATTGCGTTTGTAATTGAGCATAGTGCCCATCAAACTGAAGAGGCGCTCTACGTCACTAGAGGAGGAGGGCATTGAGAGGATGGCAGCTGCAAGAGAGCGAATGGGGGACTCCTTGCTGATGAGGGGGAGGAGGGTGAGGTAGTTGTGGCGGGTTGGCTCCACCGTCAGCCACCAGCGGAGTGGATCTGCATCTGCAATTGTCCCTAATGTGTGTGGGCTGCATAATTGAGTTGGGAGAGGAGTGGGGGGACCTTTTGCCTTCTCTGACTCGTTGAAGTTGAGGCCCTCGTAGGTATGGAAGATCACCCCATCTTTGTTCTTCGTAGGAGCCTTACACCAAACGCGCCCTTTAGCCCCGCTTCCAATCCACCCATCCGGAACAGCTTTCCAAGCATAACCAATGTTTAGCACAAGGCCAAGCAAAAGGTTGCGCACCAATGCCTTCATGTTGGCCAAAAAGTGAGGGATGAAGGAAGAATCACAAAAGGGGCATCCATGACCATCTAACAGCCTTCTCAAGGACACGCCAGCACACCACAATAGTGCCTGCAGTGACGCCAAACACCTTACAGAACACCCAGGGGCGTGGGAGAGAAAATTTTTGGGTTTTGGAGCGATTTCTGGCCATCTGGGGGCCTTCTACCTGGAAAAATTTTCCATTTTTATCATTTCCATCTGAAATGCTAATTTGGAATTTGTGGCTTATCATTTCTAAGTGATCCAGGTGACCGGCGGAGTGGTCACGAATCATTTGCAAGTGTTCCAAGTAGCCGGAGGGTTGCCAAAAATATCATTTTTTTTTATCATTTTCCAGGTTTTCCATTTTTTGCATTTTCCATTTGAGCACCATTGCTCCCCGCCCCCCCTCTTCCCCAAATTTTCACCTGACGTGGTACATCCGGCGCCCCCCCCCCCCCCCCCCCCCCCCTAAACGCAATTTTTTTGCCACCTACGTGGTACGTCCGTCCTTTAATTCTTTTTGCAATGGAAAGAGCAACATCGAATTGACTATAGTTTATCTTTTGACTTTTGCACAAAACTTTTAATTTTGGCATGAAAAATGTAAAAAACCATTTGTCCGAACTCCTACTCCTTCTCCTCCTTCTCCTCCTTCTCCGCATCTATTCAATGTATGATAGTAGGTATTCATTACTTCAACCACCCCCCTCCCCGCACCCCTGGGCCTCCTGCATTTATTTATTCATATAACTGTTCAGTTAAGCATTGTGCCCATGTGCACCAGTGGTGTAGTGGTGTAAGCGATTGGATTGCTGGACGAATCTAGGATGTTCGAATCCTTTTTTTGAGATCTCAGCTTTATGCTGGTGAAGAAGGAAGGGCAACAATGCCCAACCGAAATACAACTGGAACAATGCAGCAGAGAAAGAGAGGTTGGTGGGGATGAGGGACAGGCCGAGACCTTAGTCAAGTTTCCGAGACGCCCCTACTTGCCCTGAGGCTTTCGGCGCTAGTAGCAAGGTGCAAGGCTACCCTCGCTCCTGTCCCACGCACAGCCTGGGTTCTCAGGCATTCAATTTTATTTTTGTGTGTTTGAAATTGTGAAAATAACTGGTACCATCGGCATGCCTAAACTAAAGCTATTTTCTCCCGAAAATCGATTGCCCTGACTATAAACCAAGAAAATTTCTTAAAAATTTGTTAGTTTGCTAATAAAATTTCATTGTACCTTTCATCTTCGCAATTGTTTTTTGTTAATTTTTGAACCCCCTCGACCGGCATGGCCGAGGGGGTTCTCTGAAATCACCCCAGTTTCAGGCTGGTGGCGCTATCTATGTCACGACTAGCCATATATATATACATGTCCAGCCTGGGCATCCACGAATTCTCAACCAATGGACCCCAAACTTGGCAGGAATATGTATTGGCACTATATATACCCAAAAAAAGTTGCGGAGCGTGCAGACTTTCCTAGGTTTTGAGAAATGGAAAAAAATTCGCAAAATGTTGGCCTTAACTATGGGGGAAAATTGAAAACACAAGCAATTTTTGCCAAAATCGAGTAAAAAGCCACAAATTATACATGAATTTGATGCATATTTTTTGTACAATAAGCTCATTAGGTTTTCATTGCAAAATTCGAAAATTTTTGGAACTGTGACAATTGCGTTTTTTGAATTTTTTTTGAATTTTTTGATTTTTTGGACCAAAATCGAAAGAAATTGGGCATCCAAGTTTTCTCCATGTAATTACCTTTCAAATGCCGTTTAGATCATGGCAAAAGACTCATTAGAACTGAAGTTATGATCATTTTCAATTGTGCTCTTGGGTTGGCTGAAGGCAAATTTCGATTTCAGGCCCTCAAAGTTCTAAATCCACCTAAAAAACCATGTCTGCAATGCTTAACTGACAGAGCTAAACTCATACATGCATAAATTTTTGAACCCCCTCGACCGGCATGGCCGAGGGGGTTCTCTGAAATCACCCCAGTTTCAGGCTGGTGGCGCTATCTATGTCACGACTAGCCATATATATATACATGTCCAGCCTGGGCATCCACGAATTCTCAACCAATGGACCCCAAACTTGGCAGGAATATGTATTGGCACTATATATACCCAAAAAAAGTTGCGGAGCATGCAGACTTTCCTAGGTTTTGAGAAATGGAAAAAAATTCGCAAAATGTTGGCCTTAACTATGGGGGAAAATTGAAAACACAAGCAATTTTTGCCAAAATCGAGTAAAAAGCCACAAATTATACATGAATTTGATGCATATTTTTTGTACAATAAGCTCATTAGGTTTTCATTGCAAAATTCGAAAATTTTTGGAACTGTGACAATTGCGTTTTTTGAATTTTTTTTGAATTTTTTGATTTTTTGGACCAAAATCGAAAGAAATTGGGCATCCAAGTTTTCTCCATGTAATTACCTTTCAAATGCCGTTTAGATCATGGCAAAAGACTCATTAGAACTGAAGTTATGATCATTTTCAATTGTGCTCTTGGGTTGGCTGAAGGCAAATTTCGATTTCAGGCCCTCAAAGTTCTAAATCCACCTAAAAAACCATGTCTGCAATGCTTAACTGACAGAGCTAAACTCATACATTTGTGTAAGATGATGATTTGGGAACCTCTCGCACAGCCTGTGTGAGGCATAGGGAATGCCGGGTAGAGGACTTCGATGAAATTGATGAAGAAGGGGCTGGAGACCACCTGGAAGGCCTTAAATGACACATTATTTCGTGGGATATGTCATAGTTCAGGAAGGAATTGTAAACAATGGTAGGATGGAAAGCAATCCACTTGTCCAGAGCGAGACTGATGTTCTTGTACTCCACGGTTTGCTTGCTCATCTTCTTCACGTTGTCCTTGCGAACGAAGTGGTCCATGGCGCCGACAGGGACGACTCCTCGGCCCTCCTTGCCGGTCTTCTTCCGGTTCGCCTGCACTTGCTCTTCACGCGACTCTGTGAAACAGAACCAAACACAATTACACAAATGAAACAATGAAACTGTTGATTGGTAGGAAAGGGACCCTGGTAGATGGTGTTGAAGCGCTCCCATTCTTCTGGGTACTGGTCGGCGTGCTCCTTCTTCCAATGGTTCACGAGGCTCTGCAGGTTTCCTTTGACTTCATACGGGCATTTGGTGCCTGTCGTCAGCGGGGCTCGGCAAATGACCACACGGCCGTCCTGAGTCGTGTCGATCCACCCTTTTGGCAAGGCATCCCATGCCTTGTTTTCACTTCTCTTTCCCATATTTACACAGCTGCTTCACACAGTGACACAATGAAACCAATGCAATCCCTTCCTCAGCCTTCGCTTCCTTCATTCAGGCACATCTTACCATGTTGTAGGGAAATGCGCAGTTGCAGTTGCAGTGTGTAGAAAAAATGTTTTACCCATGTAGCCAATGCAACATTAATTTCCAGCCCAGAATGCGTGTATTTAAAAGAGAAAGGAGCCAATATAGCAGCCAAAAAGGGGAGGTAGTCAACAACCAACATGATAGCATGAAAGGTATGAGAAGGACAAGGCAGAAAAGTCATGCATTCCATCAGAGTGACCTTGGATAAGCGCTACAACAACGGAGGTGGGAAGGAAAAAACTTGGCCCTCTGGCCTGGAGGCAAGGACACCTGAGTGTGCACACGGAAACAATACCAATTTGGAATTTTTCGTGTCGTGTCTTTTGTTGCACGAATGGCACGAAAAAACAAAAAAAACAACACAAAACGCGATTTTTTTTCGCGTATTTTTCATTGTTTTTCGTGTCTCGTGTCTCCATTTGTTTTCGTGTGCTCATCACTGGTGCTGTGAGCCCAATAATGAATATTTCTGCACAATGTTTTATGGGCACTACATGCACTATTGGGTGTACCTCTGTACCTGTTTTCATCGTTTTCTGATCAAACTGTCCTGAGCTAATGATTGGAATATCAAAATCGGATGAAGACTTCCTACCCCCCCCCCGGTACCTGGAAAGCTCGGCTGAAGTGCGCTGCATTTCCTTTTCTTTTTCAGGGATGTCTATTATTTGTAGGCCTGGACAAACACGGAAATCATTCGCCTGTTCTCTGCCTGGGGCAACGTCAACATACACTGGTGCAACAAAACTGCAGCCTTCGTTGCACTCTACAACAAAAAGAACGCTGAAACTGGTCAGTTGCTAGCAGCTTGGGCTTTGATTAGAATGGAGCGGAAGGGAAATGGAACTTTGAGTGACGAAGCAGCTGATCGATGACAAGAAAGGACTGGGCTCGCGTGGTCTGCACACGGTGAAGGTGGAGGGAAACGGTGGGCCGAGAGAGGGCCGTGGTAGCACAGTCTCCGTCTCAGTTTCCAAGGCCTCTACCTGGCTGGCTTTACGAGTTGATCCCCCATCTCTTGATGGCTGCTAAGAATGAGAGAGAGTTTTTCTAAAGGAAGCCGAGGGGAGTGGTGGTCGGGGAAAGCGGGGTGCTGATGAGGCTGGGAATGAGAGCGGTAGAGAAGCGAAAGCTAACGGAGAAGCCACAGCCAAAAAACGCCTCGAAGAGCCCATGATCACTGATTAGATTGCTTGCTTTCATCCACTTAATCCTCATTCGCTGTTTTTTGTCGTTAGTTTTTATAGCGTGTTTGCATGGACCATTTTTATGTCGACATTAAGTCACTAAGTGATCACCGATAAGGATTAGAGTTAGGA
Organism: Ptycholaimellus sp. GST1_10; assembly: GCA_030248095.1. Taxonomy (NCBI): domain Eukaryota; kingdom Metazoa; phylum Nematoda; class Chromadorea; order Chromadorida; family Chromadoridae; genus Ptycholaimellus; species Ptycholaimellus sp. GST1_10. The sequence continues at coordinate 8,428 of JASANA010010796.1, read as the reverse complement.
GGCATTACATTAAAGATACAGTGCTAACTTAGAGTCTATAGAGCCATAGAGTCCATGGTAGAGCCGCTTTCAGCAAAGAAGGCCCAGCCGAGCATGGAGCAGTCGGAAAGGTATTCTTTCTGCTCGCTCGCTTTATTTTCATCCTTTTGTCTAAGCCAAATGGCCAAAAAGGAAAGTCAAAAACAAGTCTATTCATTTCTGTGGAGATGCGCCGGCGTGTGACGGGCTTAAGCTTTGAGCAAGGTTTTTCCAGCAAGTTGCAAGAGCAGAGGCGGCGAGTATAAATTGAGAGCACAGAAAGGATCGATTGGAGAAAGTAGTAACTGGAACTGCGGAGGCGCTCCAAATCAAATGTCCGAACAAATCAGTAGCCTTATTTGATAATAGTCCTAGAGTAGAGAAAAGAGCCCTAGAGTCATATGAGTAGGCCGTGATTTTGTCTAGGGGTGAGTTTGTGTCACTGGAACTGCGGAGTCGTCCTCCAAAGGCGAACAAATCAACAGTTCAATTACATAAGTGTCCTAGAATAGAGAACAGCGATAAGAGATAAGAGTTCTAGGGCCGTGCGTTTGTGGGAATGAGTTTTTGGACGGTGTGGGAGCGTGGAGTTCATTGGATGCGGCGAAGATTGATGTCCGGACTTTCCGGCGGCTTGAGGAGCATCTCCCTGCATTGATAGTGAAGGAGCTCAAAGTCACCCCGCCCGCCTTTGGTTCACCTCGCCGCTCCGCCACTCTCTCTCCTTCAGCCATCATTTAATTCTCATCAATATTGCCACAAAGCAGTAAAGACGTGGAATGAGGCAATGAAGAGTGAAGGGAGCATTGAAATGTGATGAAGAACCATTTGCGCTTGTCACAGTTGTGGATGGGATGGCCTGTATGCTGCGATGCGAAGATTGATGTCCGGACTTTCCGGCGGCTTGAGGAGCATCTCCCTGCATTGATAGTGAAGGAGCTCAAAGTCACCCCGCCCGCCTTTGGTTCACCTCGCCGCTCCGCCACTCTCTCTCCTTCAGCCATCATTTAATTCTCATCAATATTGCCACAAAGCAGTAAAGACGTGGAATGAGGCAATGAAGAGTGAAGGGAGCATTGAAATGTGATGAAGAACCATTTGCGCTTGTCACAGTTGTGGATGGGATGGCCTGTATGCTGCGATGCGAAGATTGATGTCCGGACTTTCCGGCGGCTTGAGGAGCATCTCCCTGCATTGATAGTGAAGGAGCTCAAAGTCACCCCGCCCGCCTTTGGTTCACCTCGCCGCTCCGCCACTCTCTCTCCTTCAGCCATCATTTAATTCTCATCAATATTGCCACAAAGCAGTAAAGACGTGGAATGAGGCAATGAAGCGTGAAGGGAGCATTGAAATGTGATGAAGAACCATTTGCGCTTGTCACAGTTGTGGATGGGATGGCCTGTATGCTGCGATGCGAAGATTGATGTCCGGACTTTCCGGCGGCTTGAGGAGCATCTCCCTGCATTGATAGTGAAGGAGCTCAAAGTCACCCCGCCCGCCTTTGGTTCACCTCGCCGCTCCGCCACTCTCTCTCCTTCAGCCATCATTTAATTCTCATCAATATTGCCACAAAGCAGTAAAGACGTGGAATGAGGCAATGAAGAGTGAAGGGAGCATTGAAATGTGATGAAGAACCATTTGCGCTTGTCACAGTTGTGGATGGGATGGCCTGTATGCTGCGATGCGAAGATTGATGTCCGGACTTTCCGGCGGCTTGAGGAGCATCTCCCTGCATTGATAGTGAAGGAGCTCAAAGTCACCCCGCCCGCCTTTGGTTCACCTCGCCGCTCCGCCACTCTCTCTCCTTCAGCCATCATTTAATTCTCATCAATATTGCCACAAAGCAGTAAAGACGTGGAATGAGGCAATGAAGAGTGAAGGGAGCATTGAAATGTGATGAAGAACCATTTGCGCTTGTCACAGTTGTGGATGGGATGGCCTGTATGCTGCGATGCGAAGATTGATGTCCGGACTTTCCGGCGGCTTGAGGAGCATCTCCCTGCATTGATAGTGAAGGAGCTCAAAGTCACCCCGCCCGCCTTTGGTTCACCTCGCCGCTCCGCCACTCTCTCTCCTTCAGCCATCATTTAATTCTCATCAATATTGCCACAAAGCAGTAAAGACGTGGAATGAGGCAATGAAGAGTGAAGGGAGCATTGAAATGTGATGAAGAACCATTTGCGCTTGTCACAGTTGTGGATGGGATGGCCTGTATGCTGCGATGCGAAGGTTGTTCTTGAGGACGGCATCCACCGCGTTGGGCATTTTGTGGAGCCACGCCGAATGGAGGAAGCGGAAAGGCTGAAAAATGCATTGGGAAGCGAATCCGAAGAGGTGCCGGGTTGGGAGGGAAGCTTGGCTGTCTTGAGGAACACGATGTTCGGGCCCAGTCGATTTAGCTCCATCCAAACGGCCATCCTCCTTGCTGGCTTGCTGGTTGAAACCGCCTGTTCCGACCCTTGCTTCCTTATCAGCTCCACACGCACAACGCTCGCTACCTTGCTCGTCTTCCTCCAATTCACTTTTCATCAATCTGATTGAACTCCAACTTCAAATCGGATGGGAAAGGAACTCTATAATCATTGTGAGCATTCTGTGCTAGTCGGCAATCAGCATTCCGTGGCAGGGCTGGAGTTTGAAAGAGATTTGGATGCGATAACCTTCCTGCAATGTTAAAAAGAACTGCTGATGTGGCCGTTGTGTGGAGCAAGGAAACTTTGGCAAGCTGCCTCCACTGATTGATTTGCCGGAAATAGATGGATTTGCTGCCGGTGTTGGTTTTGGCGGCGTTGGATGGGAAGACAGTTGGGATGTCGGCAGGCCACTGGATGCTGCTATCGGCGGCGTCGGCAGACAACCAACTGAGCTTACCTTCAACAGGAAATCTGCACACTTTCATCCAACGATTCAAAGAACGCGGGGACCTGGAGCTGGTGGTCGAAGATGCTTTGTCCATGCTTTTGGATTCGCTAAGCTGACTCCGAAGTTGTGGCGTAGCTGATTCATGGCCTTTTCCACTCGCACATCGAAGGGGCCAATTTTCTGCCTGCATTCTCTGCTGCTCCAAGAGGGCAGTGAGTCTAGAGTGAAAGAGAGGCGAAACCTCGTAGGAAAAGGGGTTGGGGTTGTAGAGCGGGATTGCTTGGCGCAGCGCCTGCTCCTCCTTCTCGCTTCTGCTGAACAACGTCTAATGCACAGATGCCTTCTACTCGTTGACCCATTTCCTCAGTTGGATGCTTAGGCTGTCTTCAGCTCCAGCAAGAAGCGGGCGGAGAATGCAGTTATCTTCGCAGTCAACTCTACCAGTTTCCTGAACCCGCTCTCCACCGCATCCCGCATCCCGAGACCAGGGAAGCGCTGAAAAGGGGATGCTCCCAATGTGGGAATGATAAAGAGGATGGTGTGGAAGAGGAGCGAACGCAGTGACGACTGCCGGCCAAGGCTATGAGGATGGGGACGGAGATGATGGATGAGAATAGTAGGGTTCCCAGTCCCTGTCCTGGAGGCGCTCAAGGGCGACCATTTCCTCAGTTGGATGCTCAGCTGCAGCAAGAAGTGGGCGGAGAATGCAGTTATCTTCGCAGCCAACTCTACCAGTTTCCTGAACCTGCTCTCCACCGCATCCCGCATCCCGAGACCAGGGAAGCGCTGAAAAGGGGATGCTCCCAATGTGGGAATGATAAAGAGGATGGTGTGGAAGAGGAGCGAACGCAGTGACGACTGCCGGCCAAGGCTATGAGGATGGGGACGGAGATGATGGATGAGAATAGTAGGGTTCCCAGTCCCTGTCCTGGAGGCGCTCAAGGGCGACCATTTCCTCAGTTGGATGCTCAGCTGCAGCAAGAAGTGGGCGGAGAATGCAGTTATCTTCGCAGCCAACTCTACCAGTTTCCTGAACCTGCTCTCCACCGCATCCCGCATCCCGAGACCAGGGAAGCGCTGAAAAGGGGATGCTCCCAATGTGGGAATGATAAAGAGGATGGTGTGGAAGAGGAGCGAACGCAGTGACGACTGCCGGCCAAGGCTATGAGGATGGGGACGGAGATGATGGATGAGAATAGTAGGGTTCCCAGTCCCTGTCCTGGAGGCGCTCAAGGGCGGACGCAGTGGTTCGGTGGAAGGGGTTGGGACGAGGCTGCTGTGCGCTAGCCATCTGATTCCTGGCGTGAGACGAGTCGAGCCTTGTGGGATGCGTTCCCCGGGCTGGCAACAGAAAGACAAGGCTACATGATGAAAGGAAATGAAAGGGTAGGAAACCTCTTTCGGCTCCAACTCCTGTTAAATGAAGGTCATCTGTTCGCAGTTGACTCGCCAAAAAGCTTCCTTCGTCTTCTTCTCATCCATTAAACCCGTCGCGTTACATTCCGTCGAAAAGACTATGGCTTTTTTCAGGAGTATATATTTGAAGCATATTTTATGACAGGTTCCTGAAAAGCTTGCTCGTTTCTCCAAGTTCTGGGAAATAAGATAGTGCGCCTTCAGGATCTTCAAATGACTTCATTTTTATTTGGTTGTTTCACAAATTTACGGGCAATTTTGCACAATAGGGACTTTTATTCTGCCAGGTATCTGCGCAGTTAAGTTAGTTTGCATTAAGCTTTAAGGCTTCGCAAGCGAAGCCTATGCAGTTGCTGGTCTAGTTTGCATTAAGCTTTAAGGCTTCGCAAGCGAAGCCTACGCAGTTGCCACTATAAAAGTTTTTTTGACTAAGCCTAAGCCTTTCATAGAGTCAGTATACCAATTGTGATATCTGTGGAATAATAAAAGTCCCTATTCTGCAAAATACCCAATTTACGTTTAGCCTTGAGCTAAATATACGAGAATTCAGATCTTTTCCAGAAAAGACCACCTTCGTAACAAAGAAGATATCAGTACTTTTCTGCCCTATCTGCTGCCTAGCATGATGCGATAGAAAGTTAAAAAGATAAACCTTTCCGTAGTTCCTCGTAGAAGCATAAATGCAGTCCCAATATTACAACTGAGCGGTTATGCTTGCCTCGTCGTCGATGAAATTCAAGGGGACCACTTTTCAGCTGCCTTTGATTTGTGGCGGGAAAGCTAGAAATGGAACATTGGTCCCAATTGTAGGTTAAATGCAATTTAGTTTTCAGGTATGAAAAAAGAATATGTGAGGATGAGGCATTGGCGGGGGCTGGAGGAGAAAGAAGAATGTCCACAAAGTACTCTTGCAGACGCCACAAAGAAAGCTGATCGTATCTAAAAGGCTGCTTTGGCGCCCAAAATACTGACTGCTTTGACATTGTACAATAAGTCAATTTGAAAAAGAATTTTCGAAACATTGCATTTGGAATTTACATTGTGAGGCTGGCATTGGATGAATTCGCACATCAAAAATTTTCATTGATTGATGTTCATGAGCAAACACAACAATTGTAAACATTAGATTTGAAACTATTTTTGAGCAAACTTCTTCGTCTTCATAGTTGGATGCTTGCTGTTGATCTACACAGTAGAAATCGTTTGGATCTGCAGTGTTGTTTCATATTGCATAATTATGGACCTGTAAAATTCCACGGTGATGATCAGAAAGAAACACCAAATTGTGAAAACGGAATTTTGACAGTTCTGCTCAAAATAATCAATATATACAAAAACTATGTGAATTATTTTAGAGGTATAGTCTCCAGGTACCAAATGATGTCAAAAAAGCAGAAAAATTAGTTTCATTTAACCGGAACACAATTATTAAAAATGAGATCCATATTTCGGAGACAAATGGCTAAAAATATTGACAATCAAAATCAGGGCATAAACTAACAAATTTCATGTGTTTTGAAATTTGTTTATAAATTAGCTACCCAGTAAATCAATTCCAAAATTTGAAGACAAATGACTTATAATATCGATCCCAGCTTAAAGACAAGGCATAAACTCCATTTCTCATGTGTCAAATTTTGTTCATTACTTTTTCATGTTTAGCCAAACTCTACAATACATTGTACAATAAGTCAATTTGAAAAAGAATTTTTGAAACCATTGCATTTGGAATCTACATTGTGAGGCTGGCATTGGATGAATTCGCACATCAAACAGTTACTTTATTGATGTTCATGAGCAAACACAACAATTGTAAACATTAGATATGAAACTATTTTTGAGCAATCTTCTTCGTCTTCACAGTTGGGTGCTTGCTGTTGATCTACACAGTAGAAATCGTTCGGATCTGCAGTGTTGTTTCATATTTCATAATTATGGACCTGTAAAATTCCATGGTGTTGATCAGAAAGAAACACCAAATTGTGAAAACGGAATTTTGACAGTTCTGCTCAAAATAATCAATATGTACAAAAACTATGCTGAATTATTTTAGAGGTATAGTCTCCAAGTACCAAATAAAGTCAAAAAAGCAGAAAAATTCGTTTCATTTAACTGGAACCCAATAATGAAAAATGAGATCCATATTTCGGAGACAAGTGGCTCACAATATCGATGCTCAAAATCAGGGCATAAACTAAAATTTTTCATGTGTTATGAAATTTGTATATAAATTAGCTACCCAGTTAATCAATTCCAAAATTTGAAGACAAATGACTTATAATATTGATCCCAGCTTAAAGACAAGGCATAAACTCCATTTCTCATGTGTCAAATTTTGTTTATTACTTTTTCATGTTTAGCCAAACTCTACAATACATTGTACAATAAGTCAATTTGAAAAAGAATTTTTGAAACAATTGCATTTGGAATCTACATTGTGAGGCTGGCATTGGATGAATTCGCACATCAAACAGTTACTTTATTGATGTTCATGAGCAAACACAACAATTGTAAACATTAGATATGAAACTATTTTTGAGCAAACTTCTTCGTCTTCACAGTTGGGTGCTTGCTGTTGATCTGCACAGTAGAAATCGTTTGGATCTGCAGTGTTGTTTCATATTTCATAATTATGGACCTGTAAAATTCCACGGTGTTGATCAGAAAGAAACACCAAATTGTGAAAACGGAATTTTGACAGTTCTGCTCAAAATAATCAATATGTACAAAAACTATGCTGAATTATTTTAGAGGTATAGTCTCCAGGTACCAAATAAAGTCAAAAAAGCAGAAAAATTCGTTTCATTTAACTGGAACCCAATAATGAAAAATGAGATCCATATTTCGGAGACAAGTGGCTCACAATATCGATGCTCAAAATCAGGGCATAAACTAAAATTTTTCATGTGTTATGAAATTTGTATATAAATTAGCTATCCAGTTAATCAATTCCAAAATTTGAAGACAAATGACTTATAATATCGATCCCAGCTTAAGGACAAGGCATAAACTCCATTTCTCATGTGTCAAATTTTGTTTATTACTTTTTCATGTTTAGCCAAACTCTACAATACATTGTACAATAAGTCAATTTGAAAAAGAATTTTTGAAACCATTGCATTTGGAATCTACATTGTGAGGCTGGCATTGGATGAATTCGCACATCAAACAGTAACTTTATTGATGTTCATGAGCAAACACAACAATTGTAAACATTAGATATGAAACTATTTTTGAGCAAACTTCTTCGTCTTCACAGTTGGGTGCTTGCTGTTGATCTACACAGTAGAAATCGTTTGGATCTGCAGTGTTGTTTCATATTTCATAATTATGGACCTGTAAAATTCCACGGTGTTGATCAGAAAGAAACACCAAATTGTGAAAACGGAATTTTGACAGTTCTGCTCAAAATAATCAATATGTACAAAAACTATGCTGAATTATTTCAGAGGTATAGTCTCCAGGTACCGAATAAAGTCAAAAAAGCAGAAAAATTCGTTTCATTTAACTGAAACCCAATTATGAAAAATGAGATCCATATTTCGGAGACAAATGGCTCACAATATCGATGCTCAAAATCAGGGCATAAACTAAAATTTTTCATGTGTTATGAAATTTGTATATAAATTTGAAGACAAATGAATGAAATCAATTCCAAAATTTGAAGACAAATGACTTATAATATTGATCTAAGCTTAAAGACAAGGCATTAACTCCATTTCTCATGTGTCAAATTTTTTTTTATTACTTTTTCATGTTTAGCCAAACTCTACAATACATTGTACAATAAGTCAATTTGAAAAATTTTTTTCGAAACCATTGCATTTGGAATCTACATTGTGAGGCTGGCATTGGATGAATTCGCACATCAAAAAGTTACTTTATTGATGTTCATGAGCAAACACAACAATTGTGAACATTAGATTTGAAACTATTTTTGAGCAAACTTCTTCGTCTTCACAGTTGGGTGCTTGCTGTTGATCTACACAGTAGAAATCGTTTGGATCTGCAGTGTTGTTTCATATTTCATAATTATGGACCTGTAAAATTCCACGGTGTTGATCAGAAAGAAACACCAAATTGTGAAAACGGAATTTTGACAGTTCTGCTCAAAATAATCAATATGTACAAA
>JASANA010010794.1:0-10054 GCA_030248095.1 Ptycholaimellus sp. GST1_10 | reverse complement strand
TGGCCACCTACATGTCACATTGCCATCAAGAGATCCTCAAGGACCCCATGTTGGAATCTAGGAAAGAATAGGAGGAGGATGCCATGCTAGGAGGATGACATGCCGGCTAAAGAGCATGGCCGACCTCCTAGGCTGCAGCGCCTTGGATTACTACCTGCCGTACCGAGTAAAGAACAAGGTGTGTCTTCCATGGAGCCGAGTTTTCCGAGCTGACTCTGAGAAAGCCACACTCCCAGTTGCACACTTTGACATGCCCTTTGAAGCCAAGTGAAACACATGAGGGAGTTCACCAGATACCTGCCTTCCCACCAGCACATTCAACCAGACCCTCATGCAATCAATGCATGCAACACAGCAATAGGCTACATGCGATCAACCTATGCTCCATGTCAGCTGAGATCTGGGACGTACTTCCAACAGGAGTGGAATTGGTTTCGATGTGGGAAGGCGAGTTGGGAAGCCTGGAGAAAACAAACATCAAGAAGATGTTGATCAGCATGGATCCATCCCTGACGGAAGTGACGAAGCTGGCCTGGAGAAGCTTGAGATCTATGGCCTTAGCCACTTCTCAGCTGAGGACTGGGAGTCGCTACGCCAGCTACCAGAACTTCGCACTCTCTCTCTCTCTTGGACTATCAGAATGCAGAAACGTCACATTGGATCCAGCATGGAGGGAACCACTGCCACAGCTCAGGAAGTTGATGTTCAATCGCTATGCAAGAATCCGGCTACCCAACATCAGCTGGCTCACACCGAACCTCCAAGTCTTCTGCGCCTCTACTCCGCCAGCCAACTGGATGAAACTGGCAGACCCCACCCATGAGCGTGGGATTGCCTGCCCACCAGTTTGGTCGAGCTAGATTTCCAAACCTGCGGAACTTGGGAGGTGGCTTTGGGGCACACCAACGGGCTCCAAGCAACTGATGGAGCTCCAGAAGAGTCGCCTCTTCAGCGATTTCACTGGACTTGCCATATTGGCAGCCAACCTCACCTTGGCCACTATGGCGGACATTGATGACTTACCAGCCGCGATCTCCAAGCTCCACTACATGGGACACATGACGGCCAGGAGCAAAGAACCCCTCCTCAGCAACTGATGCGCTTCCCAGCCTTGACACACCTATCCCTACTGGGCCTATTGGGAGTCTTCAACGGGACTACTGATTGATTCTTCATCCTTTTGCAGTTGAACACTTTCACCCATCTGCTGCTGGAACAGGAGACGTGGCGTTCCTTCTTCGTAGTGACCCTCCAGGACGAGGCAAGACTGGAAAGAGGACCAACTCCTGGACTACCGTCACCCAACATCCAGTTACTTAGACTAAACTGATCTCCCCGGACCCTGCTTCAACACCGCATAGAAGAGCCAGTACCTCGAGGAGACAGTGTCCACATAGCCAGACTTCTGAGCCAAGTGGATTTCCCCTTCTTCCTCGAGTTCTTCGACGAAAACGGTCTCAGGATGAAGGGATAGGCACTTCGTGTGGGAATTCTGATCGAAGAAGTCAGGAGGATGCGTCGAGGAACCAGGCCACGCCTGGGCATGCCTTTTCGAATGACAGAGCACCAACTAGAGCCAGACCATTGGCGCTACAAGTTCAAGGAAGTTCCACTGTCCCCTGAGAAGATTGAAGAATAACAGAAGTGGCTTTGAAGGAAGGCGGCCAAAAACAGAGCCAAATCGATTCAACCACGTCTCCTTGGAACAGGATGTCAGAATACCCTCAAGCCCAATTCCAAGATCACTTCACCGCCCTCAAACCTACTCTATCTGTGCAGGAGGTGAGAGAGAGCCAGCTGCATGGACCCAAGCATCGAAAGGACGTTGCAGAGCCACTGCCAAAGAACGTGTCGTTGCACTTCCTGTCCCGAAGATGGATTTTAAATTTATTGGTTATGCTTGTTAAAAGAAATTGAGGTGACAATGCAATAGTTTGGTATGTTTTGGTAATCGAAGCAATGTAATGATAGGACAGAGATTCAGAGCAAGCTAATCTTCTCATTCTTGTTCGTAGCTCTTGTTGCCTCTTCTTCCTCGATTTCTTCTTTATCTCGCACCTGCTGGCACCCGATTAGCAACTCGCACAGGACCAATTTGAGTGTGCGGCGAAGTAGAGGAAATAGATTCACCGACCTTCAAACCAGAAGAAATTAGTAGTTGCTCTGGCCGCGCACTGATTCTCCGTTTCGCCCTCTCGCTCTCGTTGCTCTGTGTGCGTAGTGCTCATCTTGATCCCTTTGTTGATAGTCGCAAATCGCATCCCTCTCTCGAATTCTGCAAGACAATTCCGCGGCAGCGCCTATTGTTGTCTAGCATTGAACAGAATTGATATCAACTTTGTCAATGTGGCTCCATTTACAGATATATATAATTGTGGATACCTCTTGTTCACTCTTCTGACGATTGTTCTCAATTCTTCTGCAGCGAACCCTCTCTTCTTCATTGTGCTGGACAGAATCTCAAAGTTCGTTTCCAGGTCTTCCCATTCGCTACAAATTCTGCAGAAGCGCAAGATTTGGCTGAAATATGTATTCAAACCCAATTGAATAGGTTGGTTGCTATCCTTGTCCGGCAGAGAGATGACCTCGAATTTGAAGCTTCGTCGCTTGTCATATACTCTTCTTCCTTGGCCCTCTACGTCGATCTCCAAGTCAAGGAAATGGATGCTTCCATTCTCGGGTCTGTCGAAGTTCAGTGGCAGTGATGCTGGGTACATTTCTATGGCTATTTCTTCGAGCAGTTCTCCCTTGAAGCACAATATGTCGTCGATGTAGCGTCGTGTTCCTCTCATCTGAATCGCCTTCCCATAGTTCTCTGTTTTTGTCAGGTAGTTGTATTCGAGTCTTGACAATACAAGGTCTGCCACCAACGGACTGCAACTTGTGCCCATGCTGACTCCCTTTATCTGTTTAAAAATAGTTCCGCAGTACTCTACATATGCTTCCTCCACGACTGTTTTTACCATTCGTTTCACTTCAGCCTCAGAGTAGCTGTTCTCTCTTCGTTCTTCGGAGTTATGCATGTAGGCTGTCTTGTTCTTTGAGATGTACTTGTTCCTTCGGAAGATCACTTCTATGATCTCGTACAGGGTTTGAATGATCAACTCGTGTTCCAAGGCAGTGAACAGTGTGCTGAAGTCGGCGGTGATCATGTTCTCGTTGGCTTTTCCTTCCCCTGTTCTCAAAAGGTGAATTACTTGGTTGCTATTCTTGATGCTCCAGTTGAGATTTAGTCCCCGTCTCTCTCCGACGTTCCGACAGTACCGTTCCCAGTGTTCTTTGATACAGGTGAATATCGTAGTTAATTTCACTCCCAGTTTTTTCAGTGAACTTCGTTTTGCTCCTGCTATGAACCTGGCTCCTATGGGATTCTTGTGGAACTTCGGTGACATCCATATGGCTGGTATGGTTCTCTGGTCGTATTCCAGTTCTCCAAGTCCATATTGTTCCAGAATTTCTTCATGGTCATTCAATAGCTCATCGAGATTCTTGTTCTCCAGGATCTGGTACGTATCGTTTCCTCTGAAGTTGATTTCTTCTCCCTCTCCATTCTCAACTCCCATTTCTTTGTTCATTCGTTCCAGATAGGCCACTTTGCAGATGATAGCGATGTTGTTCGCTGCTTTGTCAACTGGAGTAATGACATATTTCTTGTGGATTTCCTCTAGTTCACGTCTAAAAAGTTTTCCAATGCTATAGTTCTGTTTTTGTTTCGTTGATTCTTGAGACTCCTTGAGACGAATGTAGCTGTTCTCCAACTCAGTCATCAGGGTATTGTATAGAATCGTAGCATCTTCATCTGTTATCCTGTTCCTTCCTGCCAAGGCTCCTACCCATGCGAAGATACTTTCTGCACCTGCTCTTTTTGCATTCATCATCGTGCTGTCATCGTGGGGTCTGAATTTCAGTCCCTTCTTGAAGATTTCTTCGATGCATTTTGGCAGCCAGGTCAGATCTCCTGTTAATATGTGGCCATCCTCATTCTTGATCTTCTCTGGTTTGTTCCTGCAGTCGCAACCCTCTGCCAGTATTCGTGTCATCTCCTGTGGCGTCAGTTTCTTCAGAAACTTTGAATAGTTCAGCACTGTGGACCCTAATTGGTCTGGTAGGCAGTTCGAAAATTGAGTATCTTCGATTAACGCTGCAAATTGTCGAAGTCTTCGTTTTGCTCTTGACAGAATCCTTCCTCCACCTAGGGCTGTACTCCACTCGTTGCAATATTGTAACTTTATCGTTGTTGATGGGTTCTTTCTTGTTGTTTTCAGAGTGTTCAGCGAAAATCGGCTTGTGGTGTAGCTTGTCACCAGTTGATAAACGAAGAAGGCCTGTTCGTTCTGTCTGTTTCGTAGGTGCCAGATGATTCTTTTTAGCTCTTGGTTCTTCATTGATTGTAGCATCGTGTAGATCTCCTTTCTCCGGTGTTGAAGATTGTTAATCGTTGTCTCAATTCTGTCCAGATCGTCTGCTGACGTAATTTGGTTCTCTTCACCTCGTCTTCTTCCGCGTTTTTTGCAATCTCCTCTTCCCACAACTCGTTCTGTTGAGACTGTGAACCACGGCGTCTTTTTTCTGTCTACTGGATCTGTCTCCTCTGTGATAGATCCATACCCTGTCGCGTTTGTGTTCAATCCCCATGGCCATGTCGAGTTCAAGGTGAGTACCCAGTCCCTTTCTCTCTCTTCTAGCGCTCGTTTGTTTGTGGCATATTCCTCATCTGTGATTCGGTCCAGTATCTTGGTTCTTGGTTGAACGATTCGGCCATGAGCTTTCTGAAAGTGCTTGTAGACGATGGTATCGACGTCACCCTTGGTAATGTTTCGTCTGTGCTCTCTCATCCTGTCCTTTGCCCGTTGTACAGTAAGACCGACGTATTTCATGTCGCAGCCAGGTTCTGTGCACTCCAAAGCGTAGATGACCTTCCTTGTATCGCATCCAGATTCTGCGTCGATGTTGCAGTAGAATTTTTTCTCGCTGTGCGATGCAGTTATCCATCCACAGTTCTCTGCCCAGGTGTTGCAGGTGCCGCAGCGTCCGCATCTCTTCAGTCTTTTCCGTTCTGAGCTGTTCTCATTCTCTCTCTTCGTTCCATCGATGTTGAACAATTGTTCTTTCTTCTGTTCTCTGATAGTTCTCGCTTGTTCTCTTTGTCCTCCGTCGTCGTTGGTGTCTGGCAGGTGCTCATTCCTTGTTCTCGATCTCAATCTCCCTCGCCATATACCGGTGGTGCAGGCTGGCCCTGGAACTGCTCTTGCCCGACCCCGAGCCAGCTGGTGAGTCGAGTGGAGGGTTCCCGTGGCATTGTTCTCAGCCCGGAGGCTTTCCAATGATACGGGGAAAGGGGGGTTATTTATTGGACTTGTCATGGAGGGTTTTGGTGTTTTGGGAGGCTTGTTTTAGGCCCTGCGAAGGCCATGCGAAACCTGCTAGCAATTCAGGTTTCAGAACGTACAGGTAGAATATAATAGTTCCTAATAGCAGTCCCTGTTAACTGTTAGAGGACCCAGAAATTCTCATTTTCGGATTTTCTAAACGGCCTATGTGAAAGAATTGTTTGCTTCCCTTGGAAGCATCAGATGGCAGAGTTTGAAAGAGAACGAATAACAAAAAGTGGAGGTATTTTCCGTATTTGTTAGGTGTCAAGTAGATGAAATAAATTGTAGTACTAAGAGAGATGGTATAATGCAGAACCGCACCTCATATTCATGCAATAGGGTTTGGATAATTGGAACTCTCATTCGTGTATCAGAAACGGTTGAAACCATGTGCTTTTCCGGCGACTGCCTAAGCACCATACCTTTCCGGCTACTGCCTAGGTATGTTCTGGTTCGTCAGGCTGGAATAGTGAAGGTGGAGGGTTCGTGGCTGTTTTGTCTTTGACACAGGCTTGGAGTAACTTTGTATTACTCTAATAAGGGTTGATATCGATTACAAGAGGTTGAATTCATGAAATTGCCGAAGCAATGCGCTTGTCCGGCGACTGCCTAAGCGCCATTTGGTTTTTTCTTTTTTGGGCCTTTTTTTTTTTTTTGGGTTTTGGTATTTTGGCTCTGTATGTTTAATTACCCTTGTGTGTTTTTTGACCTAGAAGATGCCCAGAAATATTAAAAATTGCGATAAATGTGAAAGTTTAACCATAGCTCTCAATCTCAAAACAAGTATATGGCGCAGAGCGCAATAGGTGACTGCGGAGCTAAACACCCCACAAAGCAGGTGTTTTACGAGTTCACCCTCCAGATTTTCCTAACGTTGTATCACCTTTCAGGATGAAAAAGTTTGTCCAAATCCGTTGAGAATTCGCCCCTTTTAGCATACCTCATTTTTCAACCTTTCTACCCAAAATTAATGTTTCAACAGCACTAGGACCGGTTTTACCCCTCTAGCTTTTTGACCGGGGAGCAGCCCGAAGGGCCGCTCCGCGGTCTATAGAGATTATTCTAAAATATGTTTACCTTTACGGTAATACAAATTGGTTCTACTTCGTTGAGAATTCGCCCTTTCTCATCATACCCCATTTTCAAGATTCCTACACAACAAAGTAATGTTTCAAATGCTTCAAATGTTTCGTATATAATACACATTCAGCATTACCACTGTCAAGGCGGTGCTCAATGGCGATCCAAACACATCATGATTCCAAATCCGCCTCCTCTGTCATTCCCCCAACTTTCAATTCAGTGCACCTTGATCGTGCATCTGTTTGTTCCTCACTCTGTGATGGATAAAAGAAAAGAAAAAGCAATGATTAAATAAAAGGAATAAAGTGCATTTAGTGATTCCAAATCGAAAAAGAACCATAATTGGGGATGTTTTGGCCGTGCTTGCCTATTGAGAAGGAACTAGAAATAAGGAGGTTTTGACCCCAAATAGATGAGATGACCACTTCGTTGCACTTCCTGTCCCGAAGATGGATTTTACAGCACCATACGGCCGAAACATGCAAAATCTTCTCCTGCCAAATGCGCCCACACCTTAAATTCTCATCATTTCTTGCTGCGGTGGCTAACGCTCTGGCTTGCTAACAGATGGTCCATGGTCTGCTAGAGATCTGCTATCTCCGGGACAAGAGTCTTCAAGGAAGGTGTAGACCATGGCAGCCCGCTCTACAACCTCCCCTGGAACCGGTTCAGTTCAGAGCTCCTCCTCAAGTTAGGGGTGGAAAGGGTGGCCTAAGCGGATTTCATCACATAGATGTGGAAGAAATAGGAATACTCTTACAGCAGGTCCTAGGCCGAAATGGCACTCATATTTGATTAAGACCTAATACGTTCATTGGTGATCACATCAAGCACGTCAAGAATAGGAAATGCATTCTCCTCACCTTTGCCAACTTCTCCGACGTCAACTACATTCTCTCCACCGCCTCCCTGGCCAAGCTCCGCGCCACTGAGAACCCTCACTCCCCCGGCACCAAAGTCTCCGCCTCTCCCGACCTGACCCATGAAACCAACGAAACCCGTCGCCAGCTCAATGCCCTGCCTTCCCTTTATTTCGCCTTCTCATTTTCAAGATATCAAAGCTCCAGGCCAAACGCTGGGCCATCATGCAGCTCGGTCTGAAGGTGAAGCAGAAGGGCGTTGACAAGCTGACGGTTTGTGACCAAACCAAGGTCTGGTCCGAATGGGATCCCTCCAAAATCATGCCCTTCAACGAGAACACTGACAAGCCAGAGTGGAAACGCGGGTCTATTCTTCTTCATAACAAACGCACATTATCATGAACAAATTCTGATTAAAAAGTTTTTCAACCGTTTATTTTGCTGCTTTATATTCATAGTTTTCAATAAGAAATCAATACATTGCTGGCGCTGAACTGTTCTAAAGAATATTAATTATAACTTATACTTATATTTCTACTTATATTTATATTAATATTATACGAATGTACAGTAAGGTAAAACAGAAGGAATTTAGGCATATAAAAACTTTTCATATCAAAAATATTTATATTAATTACATTCTTGAAACATCAATTAAACAATTAAAAAATTTGTTATAATCCCTTGAAAAATCGGAGAAAAAATATAAGGTACAATTAAAAGGGCAAGTCTGTGGGATCTCAATAAATTTTAAAAGTAAACAGATTTGGCATTGGCATATATGAGTTGTAAATCAAAAAAACTAGGTCTTGTGGGTAAATACGGAATACGGATTTCCTCTACTTCGCCGCGCACCAACTTGGGCCTGTACAAGTTGCTAATAGAAGACAAATTGACAAATTTTGTGAACAATTTTTACCTCATTTGATATGATATTGAGCTTTTTTTGAAGATTTAATCTTTTTTTGGTTTTGAAGAGAAACGGTGCATCCACCTTGTTAAAATGCATTTTTGTCCAATTTCTGTTAAACGTCAGAAAACCATTTTTAAAAGAATCGTAAAAGCAAAGCATGAAACGAAGAGCAAGCAAAGCAAGACAGGCTTCAGTAAATAAAATTCTGCAAATCATTCGCACAACCACAAACACAAAAGACACAGATGACACCAAAAGCACTGCTGCTGGGCCAAGTCCAAGTCGAAGAACAGAAAACACTGAACTACTGGAACTTAAGGCTAAAATTGCAGAAGAGTGGGTAAGCCAAATTAATGAAGAAACCATACCACAGGAATGGACAAAATTGCAAAAAGACTACCAAGTACTCCCTAGTGGATATTCAACTCAAGCATTTGACGCAGCTGATATCAAAAAGAAGAGATACCCTAATTGCAAAATTGCTGACCAAACTCGGGTTAAACTTGGGACTTCAGGGCTTGCTCAGAGCGACTTTATCAATGCAAGTTTTGTAACAAGATCAGGTGGTGGATGTCATGCAATTCTTGCCACAGCACCAACAAAAGAGTCCCTTGTTGACTGGTGGACCATGATTTACGAGCAAAAAATATCTTTCATTGTTATGCTTTGTCAATGGAAAGAAGACAACAAAATGAAATGTGAGCCATATATTCCAGATACAGTAGGTAAAACCATGTCAATAAAGTCTATCACTAGTTCTTCACATCCAATGCCAAGGGCTGGTAAACCTGGAACAATAGAAGTTACACTCGATGCATCCAAAACGGAGGTTATAAATGGCAAAGGTTCAGAGCCAGCACAGTATAAAATCTCTAGTGTATCTTATTTGTACCCAGGAAAACTAAACCAAAAAAGAAAATTGGAGCACATACAATATCTTTCTTGGCCAGATCAAGGCATTCCATCAAACCTAGAATCAATACCTATCATTCAAGAACTTCTTGCAAACAAAATGGAGACAGCTATCACTTCCAAGCAATTAACTGTTGACACACCATTCCTAATTCATTGTTCTGCAGGCATTGGTCGATCAGGAACCTACATGGCAGTGGAAAATGTCATGCGTAGCATATGTGGTCCTAGTCCAGGCATTCCATCAGTAACCGCAATTGTCAAAGATCTTCGAAAAGAGCGTTTGTTAGCTATTCAAACACTAAAGCAGTATTGGTTCATTTATGCTGCTTCTGTTGCTGGACTAAAAACTCGTCACTTTATTAAACCACATCATTCTGTTCCCAAAGCACCATGATTTAGTGCACTCCGAACCTTCTTTCATTTGATCATTAAATTTCCAATTTTAATTTTGATGGACTCTTATATACATAACAGAAATTTGAAAACAATATATATTTCTGTTTGGAATGGCCAGGCTCGGTTGAACTTTCAACGGATTTGACATACTTATGTTTCTGAAAGCTAAAATGTGCAGTTTGGTTCCTGGCAAGGTTGAACCAGTCCACAACTTTAAGAAACATTAAATTCCTGATGATAAATTTTCCCCCAAAATGAATATGTTTCTCCGTAGCTGCTGCATGGCTGAAAATTGCACTTTTGAGAGAATAATTCTCATGTGTTCAAAGGAAAGCTTGAATAAGTGTAAAGCGATAGCACCTGAACGGCTGAGAATTCCACACAAGACGTAAGTTTTGCTGTTCAAAATTCATGTCTGCTTATTCTAAATCTGGCTTACTTCTAAAATTGGTTGAGGAACCACAACGTTATTTTTTGAGTGACAAATTTTCAGGCATTTCAATATTTCAAATTTG
>JASANA010010791.1:0-18910 GCA_030248095.1 Ptycholaimellus sp. GST1_10 | reverse complement strand
TATTTTAAGTTACATATGTTTAACATTAATCAAAAATAACGACTGAATTGAATCATGTCATGTTATGAAAGGGAAATTGATAGGCCTGTAGTACCCTCTCTTCGCATCTGCGATCACTGGGTAATGGACACAACGCCGTACGAGCCCAATGGAAAAGGGTTCAAACGCATCTTCACGGCCGTCTGTACACTGAGCAAGGTTTCCCTAACCTGCCCCACATTTGGCCTCCCTTACCCTCAAGTCAGCTATTTGAGCGGAAGTTTTTCGGCGCTATGAAGAGATGCACTTCCAGAGAGATCGTGAAACAGCTCCAAATTTTGGTTGGATCGTTTGGAGTGCCGCGGATACTACAGGTTGCCTTTCAGCTCTCTTTTAGTGTCCTTCTAAGTGCGCTGTGACTTCTAACAGTGTGATAATGGAACCGAGTTCAAAGGCGACGTTCTCAACTTCTGCCAGTTCCTAGGCATCCAGATTCGCAACTCTTCCCCCTACCACCCCGAAACAAATGGACTGGCAGAGAAGTCCTCAATTTTACTTACCATCATTCAATCCTTTCCTCAATCAGTTGAGTATTGCAGTGCGAATAAATCGGTGAAGAAGATGCTCAACAGGATGCGGCCTAGGAAAACGGTGCCTGTAGTCGATGGAGGAGATGGCTGGCCCTGGCATCAGCACCTCTATCTGGTGGTCTTGGCTCTCAACACAAGCTACCAGCGCTCCATAAAAACCAACGCCCACGAGCTCACATTCCAGCAGGAGGCGTATTTCCCCAACAACAGCATCGACAACGCTCGGAAGCTGGTTCCTTATTCTTCCTATTCCTAATCCTAATGTGCCTCTACCCAGACTAATGATCCCTCCAGGCCTACGCGACGAACGTGGCGGTGGAGGGAGGAGTGGTGGATGAAGGCCAGGAAGATGTTGCAGCCGACGAGGAGCTGGATGCCGTCCGGGAGCTGGGAGTCATGGACTGGGGTGACCTGACAGACAGCGGGAACGACGAGGACGAGGATGCCGAGCAGCCTGCCGATGATGACGCCGCTGTCGAGGATGATGTTGCCGCTTACTACCAGCTTCCACCAGAGCAACGGTCCGACTTCGAGGACGATCCAGATGGCCCCGTTGGCGAGATGGGAGACCAGATGGTGCAAGCAGGTGAGGAAGTGCAAGGCAACTGCGTTAACGTCCTGATAAGCGAGTTCTCTCCAGCGGAACGAGAAGAGCTCATCAAGGCCTTAGGAGTGGAGATGGGGACTGATGATATTTCCATCATCAAGTACATCGACAACAACATCGTACCAGCCCAGCCGCCCCTTCCAGCCGCCCCTTCCAGCCAGCCCGGCAGCCTACCCTGCGGCCAGCCCAACATCCATCTCTACAACCAACCCAACAGTCTTCCCAGCACGCCACTGCCGACCCCACCCCTCCTCCGTAACTCCAAGTCTCTACCAAAATCCTTCGTCGCCAATCTCTCTGAAATGGACGGCTATCTTCATGACTGGCCTCCAGGCCATGCCTTCAACGCAAACTCCGAGTCCCAGCCCGTCAACGCTTGCTCCGAGTCCCTGTTTTCCTCGCACTCCCCTGAAGCCACCGACACACAGCCTCCACCCTCTCCAGTCATTGCCTCCTCCGCCCCGCCGCCTCCTTGCTCCTCCAACAGCAACGCCGCCCAGCCTCCCATTTCTTCCTCTGACGCCACCGGCACACAGCCTCCTCCCCCCT
Organism: Ptycholaimellus sp. GST1_10; assembly: GCA_030248095.1. NCBI lineage: Eukaryota > Metazoa > Nematoda > Chromadorea > Chromadorida > Chromadoridae > Ptycholaimellus > Ptycholaimellus sp. GST1_10. Next base: position 17,185 of record JASANA010010791.1, on the reverse strand, counting down.
CCGTCAACGCCTCATGCGCCCCGCCGCCTCCTCCCACGTCCAACACCTCTGCCCAACAGCCTTCCCTTTCTTCCTCTGACGCCACCGGCACACAGCCTCCTCCCCCCTCTGTCAACGCCTCCTCCGCCCCGCTGCCTCCTTGCTCCTCCAACAGCAACGCCGCCCAGCCTCCCCTTTCTTCCTCTGACGCCACCGGCACACAGCCTCCTCCCCCCTCCGTCAATGCCTCATCCGCCCCGCCGCCTCCTCCCACGTCCAACACCTCCGCCCAACAGCCTTCCCTTTCTTCCTCTGACGCCACCGGCACGCAGCCTCCTCCCCCCTCCGTCAACGCCTCCTCCACCCCGCTGCCTCCTTGCTCCTCCAACAGCAACGCCGCCCAGCCTTCCCTTTCTTCCTCCGCCACCCAGCTTCTCCCTCCTTCCGCCGCCCAGCATATCCCTCCATCCACCGCCCAGATTCCCCCGACCTCTGTCAATGTATCCGCTGCCCAGCACCCTCCTTCCTCCTACTCCTTCATTTGTCCTCCTTCTGCAACCTCAACCCCCATCAAATCGCCCTCCAAACGACCAAGTGAACGTGAGGAAGCAAGCCCGCTGATCGATGTGGAGAGCATCACTCCTTCTCAGTCCAAGAAAACCAGAGACCAGCCAGAGGACAATGAATCCTTCCTCGCCCGCCGTGGCGTCTCTGCCGACGATGCGCGTCTCCAAGCTCATCAGAACATAAGGAAGGAGCAGGAGATGCAGAAGGCATACTTTGACGCACGCCACGACAATGCTCCAACATACCCCGCTGGCTCCATCGTCATGGTCGTCAAATCGGCCGAGGAATGCCGGAAATCCGTCAATGTATCAAACTACGACGGACCCTACCGAATCGTAAGCCACAGTCTAGCAAATAACTACTATGTGGAGCCAGATGCAAGGGGAGTGAAACCAATCAAAAAGACAGTGGCAAAAGCACGGGTGGTGCTGTACCAGACGGAACTGTGTGCCCCGCTTTCCCCGCCTCTGACAGAGGAGCAGCTGAAGAAGCAGAAGAAGAAGCTGAACGAAAAGAAAGCCAAGATGAGGACCGCCCGGAAGGCCACCACCGCCGCCAGCAAGGCCACCAAGAAAGCTGCCGCCAAGGACGCCGCCGAGTCCGGCGCCGATGACGCCGCCAAGGATGGGCATAGACGCCCCAGTGCTCAGGCAAAGGCTGTCGCCCAAATCAAGAAGCGCGCCGCCTCCAACCGCAAGAAGCCCACCGTCTCAAACCGCAAGAAGCCCACCTTCTCGAACCACAAGAAGCCCGCCGGCTCTAAGGCCAAGAAAGCTGCCACCTCCAAGCCGCCGCCGCCGCCTCCTGCTGACGAGACGTCCACCTGTCCAGATGATTGCACCTGCTCACTGCACACTCACGACGCCCGTCAACAGAAGGCTGAGGAGGCGATGATGCTGTGTGCTCCAGGCACGGGACTACATGCAGCTGTCGATGCTCATCCAGACGATCTACAGGTAGTTTGGATGTAGTCATCAAACCCCAGAACGTTGCATGGGGTAAACTGCAGGCTATCGAATTGCTGGAGTCTGCTGGTGATGCCGGCGATGCCCAGCCCCTTGCCGAGGAGCAGGAGATAGATCGGGACGAGGAACTGCAGCTATTAAAGGCCCTGGAATCCAGGAACCTTGGCACCGACATGTCAGCGCCCAAGTCCACCTTCCTACATCTGGCATCAGGGATCATCAGCATCCCCTTTGAGAAGTTTGTTACCCCAAGCTTACTTTTCTTCTTCTCAGTATGCAATGATGCGAATGATGTTTGTTCCCAGCTCATTCACTGATTGGTAATAAAAAAGAAACCAAAACAGGTGTGGTCCGATCGTTGGAGTGGACATGGACTTGAAGTTCATCAATACCTGCTCCATCGATGTCCCGTTGACGGTGGTGCTGACGGCGCTGGCTGACGCCAAGGACTTCCAGGCCACGCGCATCCTGGATGAGGAGATCAAGCATGACCTCGCCGCCGTCCTCTTCGCACCCCGCCCTGCCCTCTCCTGCTGGGCCCTCTACCGACTCCGCGTGAACCTCGCGAAGCGCCTGGGTGTCTCCTCTGCCGGCAACGACGTCAACTTCTACACGGATGGGGAGAGCGGAAGCGAGGGCGAAGCCATTCGGGCTCTCCTCAAGGATCAAGCCATTCCACAGTACGACCTCAGCTGCAGCGTCTGCTTCAACAAAGTCACCAAAAAGGATGCCTTCCTCCATCTCATCCACTTCGTGCCCAACTCCAGCTACAAACAAGAGGTACCTGCATTTTTCACCTAATTATGCAAATAGAATTTTCAATTTATTTTTTTTTAATTTTTTGTCAATATAAAATTGTATTCAAAATATGTAACAAGTGGCATGGATTGCAGATGGAGAATCAGCTGATCGCCGGGCACCTCTACCCACAGCGGTGCACCCACAAGGACGCCAATGGCAAACTGTGTCGTCAATACATGCGCCTGGACTCCATCAAGTTCGGCCAGGTCCCCGACAAACCCCCCTTCCTCATCTGGAAACTTGAGGGCATGTCGCTCATCAACACGACTACCTTCCTCGAGCAAGTACACCTACCCTCCCTCTCTCCCTCCTCCTCTAAGCCCTTCCCCACTGTTTCAGCTGCCACCCATCCTAACGTGGCCTGACAAAGAGACGATGTATCGCCTAGTGGGAATCTCGGTCCACACTGGCAGCAACAGCGCGGCCAACCACTTCACCTGCCTCCTCAAACGCGGCTCCGGCATCTGGCACTATGACAGCATGATCAAACCTTGCCTCTTCAAAGATATGTCCGAGTCCCGCATTCAGTCCCTTGAGCCTATTAGGCCAAGCTTTGCGTATTATGGCCGCCTATAAGTTCATACTTTTTTGTTAGAGGAGCTAGCCTAGCACCTGCACTAGACAGACTTTCAGTATACCTTTGTGTTCCTCCTATTAAGGCTTTCTGATCTCAGTTTCATCAGTTGAAATAGGGTTGCATGTTTTACGCGCCCAAACATTGCATGGTCTCAGTTCTACATCCGTGTTAGGTTTGCCAGGTTTTGCTTAGCTTTCCGTTGCTTTTCGAGAATTGTGAAGTCAAGCGGAGTGACGATAAGCATCAGCTTATTTCATCAAAAACGCTACAGATAACATGCATGTTTATTTCAAACTAATCGTAAGAAATATGAGAAAAAGGGTGCGTTTTTAAGCATATCTACGCCACCGCCAAGAGCAAGGCAAAAGTGTGACCATAGATGATTACGAACAACTTTTCAGAAATGTGCTAGACAAGCACGATCAGTTTCTTACTTAGTTTATAACCATTCGGAAATTTAGTTTGCAAGATTTTTGCTGCTTCATATGCTGATTTTTTATTAAATTTTAGTAGATTGGTCCTTGTTTTATGTGGGTGATTACTTTGGAAATGTTTGTAAATGTGAGCAATTTCTCTCTTCTCCTCTCCTAAACTAAAACTGAAATGCGGAACATGGAAGCAACCTTAGTGGCAATGTGCCCAAAGAAAACGAGAATGCTTCCAAAACGAGGCTCTAACGAGCAAAAACGAGGGCTCTATGTGAGCAAAGGCAGGATCTGAACGAGCGGAAAGACTAGTAGATGAGTACGGCAAGGCAAGTCGGGGACGAAGGCAGGGCAGAGATGCAGACGGGCTGCTTTATAGTGACCATCAAGGCAGAGAAGAGGCGGCGAACAAGAGAGGGAGAAGGGGGATGGACAGGGGGCAGAAGAATGAGACGAGCTAGAAGGGGCGGAAGATGGATGGGTAGGTGGGAGGACGTGACGGGGTTCCAATTGGACTGTCGAGCTCGCGCTGGAGGTACTCGAGGCTGTCGTCCATGGCGTTGTCGAGGCCGTCGGCGGTCTTGAGAAGCTTGTTCTTCTTGTCCTCTGTCACGTCCAGATCGTGGATGGCCCCTTTCATCTTCTCCACGCTTGCCTTCAGGTCCAGCTGCTTCTGCCAAATAACCAATGTGTGTCATTAGAAGTGTGGATAAAAGGGAGGAGAAGGGGAACCATCTTCATCGTTTTGATCTTCTCGAACCAGGTGAGGGGTTGGAAGATGAGGCTGCGCATGGCGGTGCGTGGTGTATGGCGGCCTGCGCTTCCCCCAGAGGCCTGATTGATAGAGGGAGGGGAGCATGACAAGGGAGGATGTGAAAGCAAGGGAATGAACCTGGTTGACAGAGAGGCGACGGTTGGTTGGGGTGGAGAAGTTGCTGGGCGGCTTAAATGCGTCCTCGTGGTTGCCCAGCTCCGCCTCTGTCTCTGCCTCGGCCATCTGCTTGCCACCAGCGTCCAGCATGTCCTTCTTCTTGCCGGCCTCCATCTCGTTTTCCTGGCAGATGCATGGAAGCATGGATGGTGGAAGAGGTGAAAGGATGATAGATTTGAGGAAAACCTTGTCATCGAAGCTGTACACGGACTCGTCGACGCTGATGAAGGCGTCCTGGTGCTTCACTGAGGTGAAGATCTCCTCCTCCTTTTCTGCCGCTAGTGGCTCCTCCTCCTCCGTCTCTTCCTCCGTCTCCCCCTCCTTCTCCTGGCAGACGCGTGGATGCATGGATGGTGGAAGAGGTGAAAGAAAGATATATTTGAGGGAACCTTGTTGTCGATGCCGTGCACAGACTCGTTGAGGCTGAAGAAGGCTGCCTGGAAGATCTCCTCGCCACGTTCCACTTGAAGCACCTCGCACTTCTCCTCATCCGACTCCTCCTTCTTCTCCTCCTCGATCCCTGGCATCTTGACGCCCTTCATGGGGAGGGCGGTCGTGGGAGAGGCGTGGCGGTGGAAGTCCGTGCGTTTGGCCTTGCTTGGCGGCGGCGTGTTGGTGGCGTCCTGTGAGACGTCGGCCAGGTAGTCGTAGCTGGTCTTGCCAACGCTCTTGCTGATGCGCTTGGCCATGCTGGGCTAGATGGAGCTGAAGGATGACGAATTGAGGCTGATAAGGAGAGTGGAAAAGATGCGAATGATTTCTAAGCATAAGGCCTGGCCTATAAGTAGGCTGAGGGAGAGAAAAAAAGAAACAAGGGACCATTCCAAGTGTGCATAATTCAGCGAGGGGCCGACAGATGCCAGAGCCTCTGTTTGCGTCATGACGTAGGCATGACGCAGGCATTGCAATCTGCCGCTGCAACCTGCACGCTCCCGCTGTAACTTCCATCCTATTAGTTCTCTTGCTGATTCCCGCCTGCTGCATTTGCAAAAAACCACCATTTTTTGCAGAACCAATTCCACCAACTTTTCACCAACAAACCCATGTTACCCCAACAACAAACTTATAGATAAAGCTCTTCTAAGCAATTGGCACATATTTAGCCAAACTTATGTTAAACTAAAACTAATAATTTAGGCTCAAAATATGCATTCTACAATCAATAATTAAAAGGGATTATTTAGTTTTAGTGATTCAAAATCGAAATGAAACCAGGTTTGTGGCCGTTTTGGCCGTTTTTGCCTTTTTAATAGTAACTAGTTATAATAAAGTATTGACCCCTAAGATATGACGTGTGTAAACTAAAGGGTTCTCATATAGTACAATAAATTATTCTTAGGTTATTCTAAAAGTGGTCTGCTACAGACACAATCAATTTTGGTTGAATAGTTATCATTTTCGTTTTTTCTAAAAATGGTGGTTTACTAGCGGGGGTCCCTGTATTTTCTGCTCTCTCTCTCTCTCTGGCACAAATCCAGCCCTGCCTTTTCCCACTAGATTTTGCCCAAGGCTGTCCACGCTGCCAGCAATGTACACCCTGGAAATTGTAAAACCCCTTGTAAAACAGCCATTATGATTATCCTGTCAAATTGTTTTTGGCATAGGATGTGAGAATGATGTGAACGTCGTTGTGCTCACCGCTGTCAAAGCTGTCACCTAAGCCACTGCCGTTGTCCGACGAACGCACCTCCAGCCCCTCCATCATGACGCAGCCCACCTTCTACTACACCTGAACTCGCCTATGCCCCACCACTTACCAACAACCACTCCTTAATCCAACCTCCACTGCCTGATCTAGAGCAAAAATATGAACCTTAAATAATCGTAGTTGATTCAGTCGATTGAGGTGCTCTGAGAGATTGGTGCTGTGCAATTTCAGCTGAAAATCAGGGAGGTGAGAGAAGTGATGCTGGAGGATGGTCAGTTAGGGAAGGATGTAGGGAGCGAGCAAACGTCGTAGATGACACCCCGCCATCAGCCCATTTACATACTCCCAATTTCTTCACACTGCCTTCTATTTCAGTAAGGTCTCTTTTGATCACAAATCCCTCTATGTTTCACAGATTCATGCTTGCTTTGGCCCCGTTTAGCCTTCGTTTCTTGTGAGATAAAACTCGCATAGCTTCATCATTTTCTCAGCATTAGTTCATAATTGGAATGATTGGAGAAAAACAGGCGAAGAAGTAGAAAAGCAAAAAGCGAAAAGCAGTATAACAATGAGCAATTGGTATGGTTAAAATTTAATCAATTTTGTACAAATACAATCATCACTCCCAATGAGGGCGCTTGTAGAGGGGGGTGGAGGTGCTAAAGAAGGGGGCAAGGAATTGTAGGTTGGCCTGGGTTGTTATGGTAGGGGTGTATGTGGTCGTGGGGGTGAAGCGATGCTGCCTGGGGGTGTGGGTGCGGGTGGATGTGGAGGTGGTGGTGAGGGTGGAGGTGGTATGGATGGAGGAAAAATTGTAGGAGGTGGTGGTGGGGGTGGAGGTGGTATGGATGGAGGAAAAATTGTAGGAGGTGGTGGTGGGTGTGGAGGTGGTGGTGGGGGTGGAGGTGGTGGTAGTATTGATGGAGAAGTGCTTCACGATGGCGGTGGTGGTGGGGAAAGAGGAGTTGGTATTGGTGGGGAAGAGGGTGGGGTTGTAGAGGGTTTGTTGGACGGCTCTGTTGGCGTTGTGGAACAAACTGTTGGGCGTGGGCAGGAGGTTGCGTCTGTACCTCATGGGGCTGGGATTCGCTGAGCTGATCAGGTCTGGCTCTGCCTGCGCCTCCTGTCAAGCATCAGACACATTGATGGAAGAAAGGGATAAGAAAAGCGCTCATGAAAGGGACCTGTGTGGAGGGCTGGCGAGGGCTGTGCTGACTGTACGCATCTGCCTCCCCTGTGTTCTCCGCCTCCTGCACTGGCAAGCTTCGCTGGGGGGGCCATGTCAGGTCTACCTGCACCTCCTGACAAGCATCAGTCACATTCATTGAATAAATGGATCAGGGAAGCACTCATTAAAGGGACCTTTGAGGACTGCTGGCGCGGGCAGCCGCATTGCTGGCGAGGGCGGTAGCAACACTGGCAGTAAGAGTTGCAACTGGGCTGCTCCGCCTCCTCCTCTGCCTCCAGGAACAGCTCTGGGAACTCCTCACCTTCCGCTCCTATCCATTCCTCGCCTTCTCCATTCATCATCATCTAATTCAAGCCTCAAATGATTACACAAATGATCCTTTTCTTGTCTGTCAGCATGATTAGGATTGCGTTGAATGATTTTCACACCCTCCCGCTCCTATCATACCAGCTGGGATGACTCATTTTTCGGCCATTACTAATATGCGCTCTTCGCCTGTCCGACAGCAATGGGATATGATAGAGTGTGTAATTTTTGGGTGTTTTTTCTCATCTTCTCATCCCAACAAGCGCCAATAGGCCACGAAAAAGAATCCGAAAATTATCATCCAGGGAGCGGGAAGTGAGGGAGGAGGGTGGAGGAGCGGAGAGGGAGGAATAGTGGGGAACGCCTCACTCAGTTCCTCTCACTCAGTTCCTGCTTCCTTCTATTTGGCATTTGGCATGCCTGTGTTACCAAATATGAGATAAATAAAGAGAGGCAAGGCCACTTTCGCTGCCATAACAAGATGCAAGGGAACCAAGACTGACTGGCTGGGGAAAGGCCGACAAGCCCGCCTACATCTGGCAATGGGGGTGGGGGGGCGGGTGGTGGACCTCTCCCACATTTGCATTTTCATTCCCCTGTCTCCCCCACAATCCAAGCCTTCCTTTGCACACCACCAGTTTCTCCACTCTCCGGCGCGCACCAACATAGAATCGCCCCATTTTTGCTTCCTAGGTCATTATCTTCAATGCTTAGGTTTCAGAGAAAGTTCAAAGCCCCCTTTTTATCGTCTCAATCAATATGCTTAGGAGACTAGATAAATGATGACAATGCAACAGTGGGTACATGTATACATCTTAGAAAAATTGAAATACCACCATGAGTCTTTATCCATTTGGCAAAAAAGTTTAACACAAAATAACTGTTTTATAGTGGATACTTTTGAGAAAATTTTCATTAAAAAATATAGTGTTTTTGTGGAGATATAACTTATTGAAAAAATCGCGAAAACCGCCTCCCCCCCACGGTAGGCAATTCCTCCTTCTCTGCCGGGAGGATTCCTCTACCTGGGGATGGTGTTTGAACAATTTTCAAAATCTGGGTTAGGAAAGCCTAAGATTTTCTCCGGGTTGGTGAATCCTGCAAATACTGACAGATGGTCAATTTCGGTATAGAGGTCTGTAAAAGGTTGCTCCAAGGGTTCTCATTTAACATCATAGCCTCTCCTTTCCTTGGTAATTATTTGCCAGGCCTCTGTGGCATTCTAATCAGGGCTCCTCAAAATGGGGGCAATTAGGTGTGTATGAAGTCTGGTGGTTTTGGCCTTTTGAGCCTACTCTTTCTGCGAAACGGGTCATCCATTGCGTGGCATTTCCATCACCTTCATAGGCTTTGAGGCCCATAAGGTGGTATTGAGGAGGGGGCATGCGGCCCAGGAGATCATCAGTATTCCCTCCGAAATCAGTCATTTCAGTCTTTGCGGACTTCAGCTCGCTTCGGCGTGCAGCCTGAAGGCAAGGCGGGGAAAGAGGAAGGAGGGGAAGGCGGAAGAGAGGAGGGGACGGAAGGAGGGGAGGGGGGAGGTGAGAGTGATCTAAAAGTGGCTCGGAGTTCCTAGGGCTAGTCGCAAACCCAACGACAGAGCCAGGTTGCGAGGGGCTCTCACTACCCTATCCTGGATGTCACTGCGCTAGGGTGAGGACTAGGCCTGTTGATCAGAACCAATTGTAAGGATCTGTAGTGCGGTTACATGGGCAGGAGGGCAGGAGGTTTATCATGAGGAAGCGAGAGCAGAGACTGATCTTAGAGCAAGATCTAAGGTGCAGGAGCTGCCTTGTTACAGCTACGCTCCAGACAGGAGTCATGCACCTTACAGATATATGCCCAAGCTATTTTGATTGCAAGCATTATAAAGTGACCAGCTAAGAGAGAAAAAACACTGAAACGAAGATCCACCATTTAAGTAATTTTTATAGTCAGTTTGCTTCGTGGCCACCTAGGCCAATAGCTATCTAAGTCAAATATTCTGTTTCTAAGGACGATGTATAATATGCAGGTCAATATTCATCTAAGTCCACAGATTATACTTCTAAGGACGAGGTATACTATGCAGGTCAATATTTATCTAAGTCCACAGATTCTGTTTCTATGGACATGGTATACCATGCAGGTCAAGATTTATCAAAGTCCACAGATTCCGTTTCTAAGGACAAGGTATACTATGCAGGTCAAGATTTATCTAAGCGCATAGATTCTGTTTGATAGTTTTTAGCGGGGATCCCTGTATTCAAGATTTTCTTTGAATGCATGAAATTGTCACTTTGTCACTGAATAGGGCAAGTTTGTGGTTTCAAAAGTAAAAGTTGCAAAAGTAAGAGCAGATTATAAAACGGCAAATATGGTTTGTGAATCAAAAAAACTATTGGCATGCATGAACGTTTGTCATTCAAAAGGATAGGTATGTGGTTCCTCAACTATTTTCAAAGTTAGCACAGTTTTTAAACTGGCGTATATGACTTGTGAATCATGAAACAAGTCGTCTGTTCAATTATCGAGAAAAAGGTGATAAGCGCAAAAACCGAATATTGCAATTTTCCTACCTTCTACCCGAAAAAGTAATGACAGTTAAGATCTGTTGAGAATTCGCCTGTGGACAACATTTACGGATATCTAAGGATCTATGGATATATACCCCAGTACAACATTTTAGTAAACTAAGAAAAAGGGTCTACAATGAAGTTTATTTACTTCTCGAACAATCTGAGGGTTGCCAAATGTACAGTAGGAGTACATTAGATGAAGTGCTGGGACCCCACGCAAAACATTTCTATCGCAGGGCAGGTACAGTGCAATTCCATATTTTGTGCCTGTCCTCCATTGCTCTCACATAGTGTGTGATGTGGCCAAAAGCAATCACAAAGACTGCTTTCACACAATCACTGTTGTGGGCTAAAACATTTCATATTTACAATTTGAACACTATGTATCTACATTGTAACATTATAACATTCATTATACAATCTTAAAAATAATACTTCGTTTATGTTATTGTCCATCAAATTTTAAATGCAAGAATTTTATTGAATAAAAAGGAGTACATAAATAAAACAAAAACTACAATATTTACATTATGGATGTACTTACATTATGGATGAATATGAGGATGAATAGGAAGATGATGGTGAAAAAGAAGTTGATGATAGCGTATGTTTGGCAAATTCAATTTCTTGACACTTTCAAAAAGAAAACTTGAAGTTGATTCTGGAACTTTATCCGTGTATGCTCCTGCTTCTCTTGCCATTTTTGCTTCTGGCTTCTGGAAATGATTTGTGACTAGACATTGGTGCATTCATGGGTGTTATATTTATTGTCACTGGTGTAGAGGAATCCGATATGGAGTTATGTGTGTTGTTTGTAAAAAATTGTCCCTCCAGCATAATTGCTTTGTTTTGTTCCTGCGGCAGCAAAATATCAGCAGCAAAACAAGTGCAATCAACACTAACAAAGCAACCAAGACTATTAAAAGAATGATCCACCAGCTAAGTTTGTCATTTGGATACTGCTGTGATGATCTAACTGTTGGCTTTTTGCTACAGACAAAGACGGCTATTGACAAAGACGTCTTGGTTGGACTTATTTTGTTTTCGACATTTGGAGAGCTGGATACTGATGTATGTAGTTTGTTAATGACAGATCCAGTGAAATATGATGTAAATGTACGTGTGTGGTGTGAGGAGATTGATCTAGTCCTACTTTGAAACATTGATACATATTGGTCAGCATGGTATTTAAGATTAGATGGATCTTTGCCCTGTTGGTATTTTCCAGAGTTTATAGACTGCCATGGGTTGTTCAGTTCATGTGTACGTGGTTTACGATATTGTTTTAATTCCAAATTTTTCCTTGCATCAACTGCATCCTTGTCCAGCTGCTTCAAAATCAATCCAATCTTGCCATCCCATATACCTGCATCTACATCAGGGTTTGCAATTAATTTGAAAGTTGACCTGCTTGCATTCTTGTTGCAGGCTTTTTTAATGTCTGAATATGTTTTAGAGCACACATCTTGACATTTGGTGTTTAAATCAAAACTCAATACAATAAGGTAGTGAAAACTTCCAGTGGGCAAGGCTTTGCGACATTGGTCCCAGATTACTTTGCACAGATCAGCACACTCATTTTTTGTGGAACGCTTTACTCGTTGGTGAGTTGTTTCTTTTTTCCCCTGCAATTGCTCAGTACATGGATTGTTTCCAGTATGTTTAGAACTAGATATAGTATATGTCTTTCCTGCTAAGTTTAAATTAAAATTGGAAACATTATACAGTGATTTTGCTTCTGACAAATAGCAAAATTCTGACTTCTGACAAAATCTTTTGTAGCTGCAATTATGTTGCTATAATATGTGTCTTTATTTAAATGACAGATGATACATTGTGAAGGATAGTGGTCTGAATCTGAAGTTTTCAGTGTTTTTCTTTTACGATCATGCCAATGACAGGAATGTTGAGTTGTTAAGCATGTGTTGACAGGTTTAGATATTGAGCTGACTGATTGGTTTGCCACAAACCTTCCTTTGACAACACCTGGTGTGTATGCGTTTGATGAGTTGTCATATTTGCACCATGATTTACGAAAGTCATAAACGCAATATCCTGAAATACAGTGAGCATTTAAATCATCAGCAAAAGGTTTGAATGGCATTTCAAGATTATAATCATTTATGTAGTTTGTTACTGTATTTAAGGCTTGAAGCATTCTTTCATTTAATAAGGGTAAGTATTTATTTATCGGTGATTTGAAATCAACATGGGTCCATAGATATGTTCTCAAATTATAGAATTTATTCAAGAGTAAAGCTCGATATTTTGATAGATATGATTGATCCAATTTACATTTAATGTGGTCTTGTTTGCATCTGTCTTCTTCCAGAAAATTGGATATTACAAACAATTCCAATCGTTTAGTTGTACTTTTTGATGGAAGAAATTCAAGGATGTAGTTTAACTGTGAGCAAAGGCATACAGGACCTGAATGAATTATTTAATGCATGAAGTTTTTGTTGCTTTCCTGGACAAAGAGGCTGCATTTTGTGATCCAGCATAGGTCCTAGAGGTTGAACGTAACAAGTTTTAACAGTGTGTGTATTATTAGCTTTTGCAGTATTGTACCATGAATTTATTATGATTGATAAGTTTCTTCCAATGGAGGGATATTTGGTCATCAACATTGTTTGATAAAGGATGACAATGTACACATCTTCACTGGGTTCACAGCAATGATGGCCAAATGGAATCCAAATGGGAAATGGAAAATTCTAAGTGGCCGGTCTCCGAGTGACTTAACATTTACATGTGTTCCAGGTAGGAGGTTGGTTGAGGCCGATTTTTCTATACCATTTTTAACATTTTTTCCATGTGGGAACAAAATTTTCTTTTGCTGCGTTTTGACCCGTTTTGAGACCTTTCTGATGTTCTGGGAATGCTGAAAAGCATAAAAGAAGCCTGGCAAACAACAACAATGCCTCCTGAGAACAAAGCAGTCAAATTGAAACATAATGCAGCTGAGAATAAGGCTAGAAATTGCGGTCCTTGAGAAACTGGGCATTGCAGTGGATCAGCACCTCACTCACGACCTGATTGTAGGAGAGGAGGTTGCGTTTGTGATTAAGCATAGCGCCCATGGAACTGAAGAGGCGCTCTACGTCACTAGAGGAGGATGGCATTGAGAGGATAGCAGCTGCAAGAGAGCGGATGGGGGACTCCTTGGAGATGAGGGGGAGGATGGTGAGGTAGTTGTGGCGGGTTGGTTCCACCACAATAGTGCCTGCAATGGAACCAAATACCTTACAGAACACCCAGGGGCGTGGGAGAGAAAATTTTGGGGGTTTGGAGTGATTTTGGAGCGATTTCTGGCCATCTGGGGGCCTTCCACTTGGAAAAAATTTCCATTTTTAACATTTTGCATTTTTTAACATTTTGCCACTTTCTGACTTAACATTTCTAAGCATTCCATGCAGCCGGTGACACCGCCGCGAAACATTTATAAGTGTTCCATGCAGCCGGAAGGTTGCCGAAAATAACATTTTTTTAACATTTAACATTTTTTCCAGGTTTTGCATTTTCCATTTGGCCATCATTGGTTCACAGGTCCAAGGTACAGTGTCAATGCGAGTGATTATAGAATCATCTGTATAACATTTCAAACCTGGCAAAATGAATTTTTGAAATATTTATTATTTCTTGATTTATTGCCAAAAACCAAATTCGTGATGTTTCAAATATTTGAACATGTATACAACCATGGTTTTTCAATAAAATCAGTTGAGTTTTGGCATATACCCCTGTCGTGGTGATATCTTGAAGCTATTATAAGGAATTTTGAAAGTTTTTATTATTTCTTGATTTATAATCAATAACCTAAAATGTTGATGTTTCAAAAATTATAATATTGATAATTTCATGGTTTTTCATTGAAATCTGCTGAATTGTGGCATGTATGTTCATCTGGGTGGAATGCTGAAGTAAGGCCGCGCATCTCATGGCAACAACCGAGAATACCTTGTTAACACTACCTTTTTTATATTTTGGTGTGATTATTTTTTGATTTGTCCTAGATGCCGCCTCTGAAACATGGTGAAGATTATCCATATTTGTTATTTCTTCTACATGTATTTTGGATGATGTGAACAAGTGTAATTCTTTTAAATAAGGTCTTTGATCAATGGAGCACAAAAAATATTCACGTTTTTGAAATTTCCAAACGTGACATTTCACTTATACTTGCAGTGATCTTCAATATGGTTCGGATATAAAAATGCAGTGTCTGTAATTGCAATGACAAGATTTGTTGATGATCTTAAGCTGATTAAATTTTGCACATTTGCCACTTCTGCTAAAGCTTCACATAAACATGGTTTAAAGTCTAGTTAACTGCCCCTTTTGCAACGAAAAAAAGATTCCCCTACTGTCCAATGCAATTTCTGTGACTGCTGGATCCATGGCACCTGCCTGCTGGGGCTCTCGAAGAGTCAGCTGAAGGAGAATTCGACGCCCATGCGCCTCCTCACCAACAAGCACCTCCTAATCAAGTGCCCGACATGCCTGGAAGGGAGCAAGGACGCGCCGCCGAGCATCGAGAAGAAGGTGGAGTCGCTGGAGACGAAGCTGGACTCTCTCATCACCGCCCTCATGCCCCCCATCAATCGCCGCCCCACCTTCGCCCAGGCATCAGCCTCTGGTCTCCCAAACTTCGCCGCAACCCTCAAGGAAGCAGCCAAGACAGGGGCCCTGGAAGCTGCCGAGGAGGAACTATGCCTTCGCTCCATCGTCTTCGACAATCTCAGCCTCCCTGCTCAGGGCCAGACAGATGCAAGCCTGGTGGGCGAGGTTCTGAACCACGCCGGTCTCTCCGAGGCCGTCAAGATCGTCTCCTGCTCCCGGATGGGCCCTGGCAACGTGGAGAAGAACATCCCGCCCAAGCTGAAGGTCGTCCTCGAGTCCTCCGCCATGCAGCGCCACCTCCTCAACCCAGCTGTCCGCAAGTGCATCAAGGACCCCGACATCAACGGCGTCCCCTCCCCTTGGGCCAACCTCTACATCAACCCCGCTCGCACCGCCGAAGAACGCCTACTGCACCGAAAGCTCCGCCAGCGTTGCGACGAACTGAATGCTGCCATTGCTGACAAAGACAATCACTTCTTCCTCAGCTACCGCCACAACTGCCTCATCAAGAAAGAAGGCGGGGTCCCGGACTGGAAAGGCCCTGGTGATGCCGGCTGGGCTGCCTGGGACGCATCCTGGAAGCCCCCCGCCCGCCACCGCCCACTCCCTGCCCACCAGCACCCTGCCCATCCGGGAAACTAGCTCCGCCCACTCACCAAACTCACCAAACTCGCAGTTTCCACTCTTCTGGCACTGGTATCCTGAAATTAGGCACAGGCAATGCAAGAAGCATAGCAAGCAAAGCAAAGAGGCAGCATTTGCAATCCCTATTGCTATCTAATGCAGTTTGATATTCATCGCATTCAAGAAACTTTTCTAAACGATTTCACTCCTAGTCCATTACTGGTTACTGGGACTGATTTCAGGGTCTGGAGAAGAGGATCGAATGGAGGGTAGGGGTGGAGGGGTTGCGGTCTTCAGCCGCCTTCATCTCCGGGTGTCCCTAGTCGAGGTACCCAACCCTCTTTGAGATCCTCTGCTTGGACATTGACATTCCTTCTTCTTCCAAAATTAGACTGATCAACTGCTATCGGCCACCTTCAGCTACAATAGAATGCACACATGAACTCTGTCGCACACTCAATTCACTGTTTCTTTTGCTTTTGCTGTTGTTGTTGGGGTTTTTGACTACAGAACTTGGTGATGTAAGGTTGGAGTGTGGTTACATGGGCAGTGAGCAGCAGGTTTACCATGAGGAAGCAAGAGTAGAGAGTGACTCAGGCAGAGAAGCAAAGGCACAAGCGCAGCCTCTATGGCTGCGCTCCCAGACGAGAGTCATGTGCCTCACACCTCCCTAAGAACTTACCAGGAAAGCGCGGAAGTTCTACCACCCCTAAGAGCCCTAGAAGTTGATGCATGCGCGGAAGCTGTATCACCAGGATCACTAGAATGCATCACAGGGGAAAGGCAAAGAGGCAGGAACAGGGGTGAGGATGGAGCAGGGCGAGCGAGACGGCGTAGACGGAGCAGCGGAGAAGACGGGGGTCAGGGGTCCAGATGTTTAGGTGGCCGTAGGAGAGAGGGATCTCGAAGGTTGGCTCTCGCTTGCGGGAGCAGAGAAGGAGGCCGGCTTGGAGGCGGGAGGATGGCCGTGGCTGAGGGAGCCACCGGCGGTCCACTGTCCACGCGTTGCCTCCTTGACGTAGGCAGCCAGTCTGTCGGTGTCACGAAGCCAGTGCTTGAGCCAGGTGACGTAGGAGAGCTCTTCACGGTCTTCTCTGGGGTGACTTGTAGATCCAGAGGTGGCGGAGGCTTCCACTGGGTGGCAGCGGCCCGCGCGTCATCCTTGGCGGCTTTGGCGGTGGCTTTGGCAGCTCTGGCGGCGGCAAGGGCGTCAGCTTTGGCGGCCTTCGCAGTGGCTAGGGCGGCCTTGCTGGCTTTGTGAGCATCCTGACGCGGCGGGTCGGAGGACGCTGAACGGGCGGCGACAGGGGGACGCTTGCAGGTCTTCTTTGCCTCTGTTGGGGGAGACTTGGCCCTGGAATGCTGTGCGCCATCGGTGCTGCTGGCGGGCGCAGCTGATGGCTCCTTGGCAGGTTGCAGGGACTCAGGGGGAGCAGGAGCAGGAAGGGGGGGAACAGGAGCAGGGAGAACGCGAGCAGCTGCTTCCGCATATGCATCTATGGGCTCAAAATAGAGATCTGGAGGCATAAAGTGCACGGGCTTTAGGTGGTTCAGGTGCACAGTTTTTGTCAGGTCCAGGAACTCCAAAGGGTGAATGACAGCGTTAGGCCTGTTCAGACTGGCAATTCGCCATAGTCCAGTGAACCTGAGGTCGAACTTTTCGTGTATATGCTTTCTGGCCCAGACCAAATTTCCGACCTTGAAAGGTCTGACCTTTGCCTTTTTGTCATACTGCTCCTTTTGCCTGCACTGCGCCGCCGTGGAATGCTGGCGCATGCTGGCCCACATCTTATTCAGATTGGCCACTGCTTCAGTTGTAAAGGCCGGTTGCCTCACTGGCAGACCCTCCAGGGTTGGTTGCAAACCCTCTGGTAAAGGGAACTCGCAATCGAAACTGAACAGCGCGTGGAAAGGCGTGTCACCAGTCCTTTCGCTATCCGCGGCGTTATGCGCAAAAACGGCATAAGGCAGATGTTGAGACCATGTGGACGG
>JASANA010010790.1:0-11602 GCA_030248095.1 Ptycholaimellus sp. GST1_10 | reverse complement strand
GCATCATTAGCAATGGTTCTTGCTGTGCTGGCATCTTTGACTTGAGTGTGGTTCCAGAAGTGGATGACTGCACGCGAAGAAGGCTGAAAAAGCAGGGCTGTATGGGAGTACATGCTTCACTTGAATCCCCTCTGGAACTGCACTTAGTCTCTGGAATCCTAGTTTGTCCTTCTTTTTGAACCTGTATATATGATAACAATTAGCAAACATTTGTGAAGGAAAAAATTGTTACTTTTTTGGGTCAAACTCTGTTGGGTCAATGAAGACCATTTTGTAAGCAGTGTTGTTGACTTCAGCATCTTCAGGTTCACGTTTTGAATGTGCTGACATTCTGCAATTTAACACATTGAGTTATCCACAGGTAGTTGCCCATAATATATACACACGTATATATATATGTATATATATATATATATTGTATGAGAGACCACGCAGTGACCCTTTGAGCCACTCCGCAGTCAAAAACGTTGTCCCTTATCTTTAGCAAAATAGGAAGGGGGGCCAAAAATACCTAAAAATCATTAGGTATGTTAGACAATTACGAAACATGGGATAGGTGCTGATGATCGCTTTGCTCTCTCATCCCAGCCCAAATAATCACTATTGTGAAGAATAGGGATCCTATGGTGAAGCATAGGGAGCCTCCCCCATCCCTATGGTGAAGCATAGGGAGCCTCACCCGTCCCTATGCTGAAGCATAGGGTGCAGTTGCTAAATATGTGAGTCCACACTATTTGACAAATTATGCAAAAAAGTGAAGCAAAATGCCCTAAAATCTAAAAATGGTGTCAAAAAGGGGCATTTCCTACAAAATTATGAGAAATGGGCAAGAATATTAAAAAATATATACCCACAAAAAGGCTGCTGTCTGTAAAGACCACTCTGCATCCCATTGGGCCGATCCGCGGTCAAAAATTTACCAATCTTTTTCGGAACTTCTTGATCTGACTGTTAGGCATATAATATGAACGAAGTTAGATGAAAAGTTAAAAATTAACCCTATTGGGCTGGCATGAGGAAGCAAAAACTGTCCAAAACTGACCAAAACATCTGACCCAATTTACGTTTTTGGCCAGACCTCCAGCGTGGCGCTTGGCACTTTGCTCACTCCCGCCAGCACAATTGGCTACATTATAGGGTCAAAAATGCCTCTTAAATTTGTTACACGTTTTGTCCGATCTAGTGTTAAGCATATAAATCTCATCTCACAAATAGTTGAAAAAGGGGCCTTTCTTTCGTGAATTTAATGTGTAAGTGTTGGTAGCTACTGCCACTATTTGGAAATGAGACCCAATTTAAAGAGCCTAAATGCATAAAAACTTGAACTTTAAATTTGGACAACGGATTTTAGAGTATCGCACAGATCAGAATTAAAAAAGTTTTGCCTGGTTCTACTTTTAAAAAACACATTGGGTTCTAACACTGGCTACGTTTCTGACACACTTGACATTTTGAAAACAATCTCTTAAACTTTTTGCTATGATGTACTTTGATGGTGAGGGCAGTCTTGCATTCATTTATTTATTGATATTTTTCCTTTCATTTGCTGATTCATTTCATTTCATTTGGCCAAAGTGTAAACAATGAAAGCGTGACAAAATAAGAAAAACTAACAAAAAAGAATTGAATATAATTGTTGCGCAGCCCATGAAATTGGCTTTTAAGTTGCTTCTACATGAGCAAAAGCACTAAGTGCATGATTACCTAAGCATTGCTAATGTGTGCTGTATCTCAACGTAGGCTCCTGCTGAAAAAAAGCAATAATGTGAAAAATCGAAAAAAAGAAGTAAGTAATAAAAGCTTAGTAAGTGTAAGTGTTACAAATATAAGAGTCCAATCCCAAAGTGTTGCGGTATTGAATTTGACAACCGATAGGATCGGCATCAATATTCAAGTGCATCTTGGAAAAAGAACTTTCCCGCTTTTAGATTACTTTAAAACTCCACGAACCTATTTTCATTGAGCTTGAGTTGTACGAAAGGGGAATAGGAAGCAGAAAGGAGCTTTGAGGGAGGGGAGGCTGTGCCTGGCTATTAGTGACTCCCCCCTCCCCCCCTCCCCCCGGCAGCGCACTCAGCCTCTCTGCCCCTCCTTTCCACCAACATGTCCCACCCATTTTGGCGGGGAGAATGTGGGGGGTATCTTATATTATTTTAGAGAAAGGGGGTGTTTGTAGCGGGCTTTTGTTGCAGCGTGTGTTGGGGAGTTGATGTTGCATGGCTTTTGCTTTTCCTTTTCCTGTTGAAGTATTGTTTGTTTCTTTGTGTATGAGACTTGAATTTGTATGTCTGCTTGTGGTTTTGGGGCTTGCGGCTGGGGTCTGGCGGGTTTTCGGCTTTGCTTTTGGTGGGTTGGGGGTTGGTTGTGTCTGTTTGGATTTTTTTTTTGCTTGTGCTTTTGCTTGTTTTTTGCTTCTCCTTTGGTGCTTTTTGCTGACTTTTTTTTTGTGACGATTGTTTTGTCTTTTTTTTGGGTTTTGTTTTCTTTTTTGCGTTTTTTGATTTGTTTGTTTTTTTTTTGTTCGCTTTTGTTTTGTGCGTTGGTGGTTTTTGGGGTGGTGGTTTTTTTTGGGGTTTGGTGTGGGGGTTGTTTGTTCGTTGTTGGCGGGGTGTTGTTGGGGTGTGGGTTTTTTTGTTGGGGGGTGTTGTTGGGTTGTGTTTGTTGGGGGGTGGTTGTGGGGTGTGGTTTTTTTGAGTGCGTTGGTGTGTGTGTTTTTTTGTTTGTTGTGTTGTTTGTTTGCTTGTTTTTGTTTGTTGTTTTTTGTTGTTTTGGTGTTGGGCGTCGGGTGTGGTTTTGGTGGCGCGGTGGGGGGGGGGGGGGGGGGGGGGGGGGTGGTGTTTTTTTTTGCTTTTTTTTTTGCTTTGCTTTTGTGTTTTGGTGTGTTTTTTTTGTTGTGGTTTTTTGGTTTTGGGGTTTTGTGTTTTTTTTTTTTGTGTTTCTTTTTTTTTCTTTTTTCTTTGTTTGTGTTTTTTTTGTTTTTGTTTTGTTGTTTGTTGGTTTTTTTTTTTTTTTGTGCGTTGTTTTTTGTTTTTTGTTGGGGGGGGGGGGTGGTTGGGGGTTTGTTTGGGGGGGGGGTGGTGGTTGTTTTTGTTGTTTTGTTGTTTTTTTTTTTGTTTGTTTTGAGTTTTGGTTTTTTTTTTTTTTGGTGGGTTTTTTGTTGTTTTTTGTTGTTGGGGTGGGGTGTTTTTTTGTTTTTTTTTTTTTTTTTTTTTTTTTGTTGTGTTGGTGTTTTTTTTGTTTTTTTTTTTTTTTTTTTTTTTTTGTTTTTGTTTTTGTTGTTTTGGGGGTTTGTTGTTTTTGTTTTTGGTGGTTTGTGTTTTTTGTTTTTTTGGTTTTTTTTTTTTGTTTTGGGGGGGGTTTTTGGTGTGTGTTTTTTTTTTGTTTGTGTTTGTTTTTTTGTGTGTTTTTTGTTTTGGGGTTTTGGTGTTGTTGGTTTGGGGGGGGGGGTTTGGTTGTGTTTTTTGGGGTTGTTGGGGGTGTGGGGGGGTTTGATTTGTGGTGGGGGCGGCGCGCGCGGTGGGTTTTTGGGGGGGGGGGGGGTTTTTGGGGTGGGTTTTGTTGCTTGTTGTGGGGGTGTTTTGATTGTGCATTTAACACCATCTTTGAACATGCTGTTAACAGCATTAGACAGGGCATCCGCAAACCCATCCTCAATGCTTTTTAATCGATCACGTTCCATCAGCAAGCGTTTTTGATCCGTTTTTATTGAATTTATTTGCACATTTATTTCAGCGTTTAGCCAGGACGATAATGAACTACTGCTATGAATTGTGGGTTTAGTGTTTATGTAAGGCTGTGTTACATTGTCCTTTGAATGAGTATCATTAGGCACTGAATCCTTGCTTTTATGATGCAGTATATTAGATTTAAAATATCTTACATCGGATTGAGGGCATAGCAAATTAAGAGACATGTCATCAAAACTAGCATCCTCAGTTGTTTCCTGGACAAATGGAGCTGGAATTTCTCTTTGGATTTCTTGTAGCTGCCTTTTTCAATGAAACGAGCAAAGCTGTATGACAAATTGGTGCATTCTGTATGTTTAAATATAGGGGCTGTATGTTTAAATATAGGGGCTGGCACTGGGATAAGAGGTGGATCAGCACATGTAAATCGCCGACGTGAGAGCTGTGTTCTGATTCATGTTTGGTGGTGCTCCAGCTCAGGCCATGGGAGCTGCGCAGTGCAACTGCCCATGCAAGTATGCTTCACAGGAATCACCTACAGAGACGTTCTTGGGCTAAACTAAACGAACTGATCCATTCAGATCAGTCATCAGTTTTTGTTTTTATGTCAGCTATAAAAATATCGTCTGTTTAAACTTATCCGTATTTTAGGATTTCCAAACAGTATGCTCGTCGGCTAACCAGAACTTGATGTTTCAGCTGATTTAAACAATTAATAGGTCATAAATCAATTAATTTTGCATCATTAAAATCATTTCTAGTGAAATGAAAGGGATTTCACTGGATGTATTCATCTCATTATTGAGTCTCTTATGTTTGAATTCCGCCAATAATGGGTCCTCGGAATTGCAAATGCGCCATAGTTCACACGCACTGCACACTGAAAAACAGATTGCAGCAAAGCAAAGTGTTGGAGAACGAAGGGTGAGGAAGTTTGTGGGGTCTGCTCTGAAGGCAGAGGGAAAATCAGTTGCTCCCTGTGTTGTGTGCCCTGGTACCAGCCAAAGCTCCCCGAATGCGTTGGCTTCAAAATGCGAATGCGTCCACTTGCAACTTTTAAATCATCAATTGGCTAGGCCATGATTCAATGGGCTAGGCTTGCCAGCAGACAGATCGGGCAGTAGTGGGATGCGAAACAAGGGATACATTCGCCTTCTCAACGACACCCTTGTCCAGACAAGCCCAAAGCCTGGGGAAAAGAAGAAGTCATTGCGCAAAGAGATTAACCCTTATTTTGGCGAAGAATCAGAAACAACCCCTTCTATGTTCTGAATAATTTTGATTTTATACTTTGCAATGCTTAGAAATTACTTTCCTGCTTCCATTTTTGTGAAAAAGATTGATTCTGATGTTTACATACAACAACAGGTCACTATTATTGGTCGGAATACTCAATTGGCCAAGAACCCAATGTTACAATAATATTTGACCATTTACTTCAGTATAGTTTTGCAAGTCGATTTATACTATACAAGTATATACAGCGATTGCTCAATATATATAGCTCGCTGTTTCCAGCATGGTCAGAAAGAATCATACAAACTTTAGAAACGTACAAGATAGCATCAGAAACCTACAAATATTAACCAAGAATTGGTCAGCAATTAACAAATGTAATATTTGGGGCTGTCCATGGGATTTGGCAGGTAGGGTAGGAAGTGCCAGTGCAACTTGTAACATATGCTGTGAAGACATTCCTATAACTGCATTCTTTTTCTGCTCCAAGTGTAAAGAAAAATGTTGCCTAATGTGATGGCTACAAAGTCGTATTTGTATCGGAAATTCAAATTGCTTAAACTGCAGTCAAACGTTTGAGAATGTATTTGTTAAACAAACTTTGCTTTATTCTCGTGAGCATGGACCAACACTTCAGTCTTATCGTTATCCATTTATCAACTCAGTGGGCAGAGCTACTAAGTGGTGTCCCATTTGGCTTAACATTAACAGATCTGAATCAACTAACAACAGAGCAAATGCTTGGGTTACATGTGTGTGTGATTCCAGAGCCCAACCTCGATGGTTTTTCAACGAAATTGGCTAAAATTTTGCATGAAGGTCCATCTGGGTGGTGGCTAGGAGTGTTTTTCTGGCTTGGCTGGAAGCACTCCAACATTTTCTGGTTTGATGTCTCTGTGTAGAAGGCCCATACTGTGCATTTCATATAGCCCACGTAGCATTTGGATACCAACTCGTGTGGCTTTGTCAGCTGGTAAACATTTTCCAGGATACATATAGCGACAAGCTGAGCCAATGTAGAACATACTGGGTGCAAAATATCCATCGCAATATATCGGAATATATAACTAGTTCCTTCTTCATTGATTGTGGTGTCTTCTCCTTCACTAATAAGTCCGATGATGTTTGGGCATTTGCCTTGGGCAGAGGACTGTAACATAAATCCTTCCCATGCTAAGCTCCAGTCATCTTTTCGTTTTGATATCTTCATTGCCCCAACTCTATTTGAACCCTTAGTGATAAGTAGAACTTGTCCATATGTTCCATGACCTAGCTCCAGCATTATTTTCCATCGTTGTCCTGCAAGCTTTATTCTAACTCCGGCTTTGAGCTGTTCCTCATCAGTTTGCTTTTTGCTTTTTGTTTTCAGTTTTGATACTTCAGCCATGTATGTGATTCTGAATTTAGTTGGTGGTTTTCTGAGGCTAATAAAAAGTTAAATGCTGAATAAACTTTGACGAAACTAAATAATTTGCTAATTTTTTATCATTTAACTTCTTGTTCACCCTTTACCTCCTTAGATTCACAAACCGTGAACTGAATAATTTTCCATATTTCAATCATGCTGTTGTATTTCCTTGCAGGAGTTGACATGGCAATGCCTGCTGTCGGTGAGCTTAGCAGTGCTCAGAATCATGTGCTCAGAATAGCCTAATTTTTCCAGGTGTCATATTTTTGACCGCGGAGCGGCCCGAAGGGCCGCTTCGCGGTCTATAGAGGTTACTCAACTTTTGTCCTCATATATATGTATATATATATATCTGGAAATGCTGGGAACGGGCGAATTCTCAACGGATCTTGACAAACTTTTTTTTTCCTGAAAGGTAATAAATATTTTAGGAAGGATCCGGAGTTTTGAGCACTTGAAACATTACTTTTGTGGGTAGGAAGGCTTGAAAATTGCAATATACAGTTTTTGCACTGTAGCACCTGTAATCTTGAGAATTGCACAAAAGACTTGAGTTTTTTTGTTCACAAGTCATATATAGCAATTCCAAATCTGTGCTTACTTTCGAAAATGGTTGAGAAACCACAGACTTACCCTCTTGAGTGACAAACTTTCACACACAGCAATGGCATCAATAATCAGTAACAGCTGAACGGCTCAGAATTGAACAGAAGACTTGAGTTTTTTTGTTCACAAGTCATATATAGCGATTCCAAATCTGTGCTTACTTTCGAAAATGGTTGAGAAACCACAGACTTACCCTCTTGAGTGACAAAATTTCACTCACAGCAATGGCATCAATAATCAGTAACAGCGGAACGGCTCAGAATTGAACAGAATACTTGCATTTTTTGGTTCACAAGTCGTATATAGCGATTCCAAATCTGTGCTTACTTTCGAAAATGGTTGAGAAACCACAGACTTACCCTCTTGAGTGACAAACTTTCACGCACAGCAATGGCATCAATAATCAGTAACAGCGGAACGGCTCAGAATTGAACAGAAGACTTTGGTTTTTTGATTCACAAGTCATATATAACGATTCCAAATCTGTGCTTAATTTTGAAAATGGTTGAGAAACCACAGACTTACCCTCTTGAGTGACTATATATATATATATGACTGTCAAGCATTCTGCGGTTATCGGTGTCTATTCCAACATATAGTTGTTTTTTGTGTTAATAGTACATGTCTATGGTTTTCACAACAAGCGACATTTGTCAGAATGTGAGAATGCAACAAATACTAAAAGCATGATTTAATAGCACATTGATGCAAAAATATAAAATAGATCTCATTATTGAACATGATGACAACCAACGCAATTCACCAAGTATTTTCTAATCACTGCATTGTTTGCATGATATAAATTTTGGGCATAAAAAGCCTAATTTATGAAAACCTTCAGCCAAAAGTTTAATCTGAGCTTCTGAGCCATGGGCTTTTTGAAGCTTAGCTAAATAGTCTTTTCTGGTTTTTGAAATATCATCAGCAATAGCTGAGTCGTTCATCTTGAGGTACCTTAAAATATCTGAATCTCATTTATTGCCTATACACAAATGAAACTAATAACTTGTAGATGGACTTGTTGTTTTTGGCAACAAGGTGTGGAACATAATCGTAAATGGCTTTGATCTGCCGTAGGTTTTGCTTGAAGGTCAGTCGAACATCCCAGCAAAGTTCAGCATACGGCGTTTTGCTTGAACGAAGAAGCTGTTTGCCTGCTGCTTTCGAACAAAACTTGACGCCACCTCGCTTCCTTTTATTTGCCATTCTCCAAATGAGATTAATAAGTTAATAATTTTCACGCCACTTATATAACAACAATTTTTTATAATGTTGTTACTTTCACTACCTAACAACTATGGGGCATTGTACGATTTTAAAAGGAGGTTGAGGGAAAGGGAAGAGTAGGCAATAGTGGGTGGGACATGTTGGTGGAAAGGAGGGGCAGAGAGGCTGGGTGCACTGCCGGGGTGGGGGGGGAGGGGGGAGTCACTAATAGCCAGGCACAGCCTTCCCTCCCTCAAAGCTCCTTTCTGCTTCCTATTCCCCTTTCGTACAACTCAAGCTCAATGAAAATAGGTTCGTGGAGTTTTAAAGTAATGTAAAAGCGGGAAAGTTCTTTTTCCAAGATGCACTTGAATATTGATGCCGATCCTATCGGTTGTCAAATTCAATACCGCAACACTTGGGATTGGACTCTTATATTTGTAACCCTTACCCTTACGAAGCTGTTATTACTTCCTTCCTTTTTCGATTTTTCACATTAAATTTTTTGCTTTTTTTCAGCAGGAGCCTACGTTGAGATACAGCACACATTAGCAATGCTTAGGTAATCATGCACTTAGTGCTTTTGCTCATGTAGAAGCAACTTAAAAGCCAATTTCATGGGCTGCGCAACAATTATATTCAATTCTTTTTTGTTAGTTTTTCTTATTTTGTCAGGCTTTCATTGTTTACACTTTGGCCAAATGAAATGAAATGAATCAGCAAATGAAAGGAAGAATATCAATAAATAAATGAATGCAAGACTGCCCTCACCATCAAAATACGTCATAGCAAAAAGTTTAAGAGATTGTTTTCAAAATGTCAAGTGCGTCAGAAACGTAGCCAGTGTGAGAACCCAATGTGTTTTTTAAAAGTAGAACCAGGCAAAACTGTTTAATTCTGATCTGTGTGATACTCAAAAAACCATTGTCCAAATTCAAAGTTCAAGTTTTTATGCATTTAGGCTCTTTAAATTGGGTCTCATTTCCAAATAGTGGCAGTAGCTACCAACACTTACACATTAAATTCACGAAAGAAAGGCCCCTTTTTCAACTATTTGTGAGACGAGATTTATATGCTTAACACTAGATCGGACAAAACGTGTAACAAATTTAAGAGGCATTTTTGACCCTATAATGTAGCCAATTGTGCTGGCGGGAGCGAGCAAAGTGCCAAGCGCCACGCTGGAGGTCTGGCCAAAAACGTAAATTGGGTCAGATGTTTTGGTCAGTTTTGGTCAGTTTTTGCTTCCTCATGTCAGCCCAATAGGGTTATTTTTTGACTTTTCATCTAACTTCGTTCATATTATATGCCTAACAGTCAGATCAAGAAGTTTCAAAAAAGATTGGTAAATTTTTGACCGCGGATCGGCCTGATGGGACGCATAGTGGTCTTTACAGACAGCAGACTTTTTGTGGCTATATATTTTTTAAGATTCTTCCCCATTTTTTATAATTTTGTAGGAAATGCACCTTTTTGACACCATTTTTAGATATTTGAGGCATTTTGCTGCACTTTTGTGCATAATTAGTCAAATAGTGTGGACTCACAAATTTAGCAACTGCACCCTATGCTTCAGCATAGGGATGGGAGAGGCTCCCTATGCTTCACCATAGGGATAGGTTAGGCACCCTATGCTTCACCATAAGGATGAGAGAAATTCCCTATTCTTCACCATAGTGATTATTTGGGCTGGGATGAGAGAGCAAAGCGATCATCAGCACCTATCCCATGTTTCGTAATTGTCTAACATACCTAATGATTTTTGACCGCGGAGCGGCCCGAAGGGGCCGCTCCGCGGTCTATAGAGGTTACTAAACTTTTGTCCTCATGTGTATATATATGTGTATGGGTATCTGGAAATGCTGTCCACGGGCGAATTCTCAACGGATTGGGACAAACTTTTTTTTTCCTGAAAGGTAATGAGATTTTAGGAAGATCTGGAGGGGTGGAACCGGTTTCCGAGCATTTGAAACATTACTTTTTTGGGTAGAAAGGTTGAAAATTTGGGTATGCTGTAAAAGGCTCAATTCTCAACGGATTGGGACAAACTTTTTTTTTCCCTGAAAGGTAATAAAATTTTAGGAAGATCTGGAGGGGTGAAACCGGTTTCCGAGCATTTGAAACATTACTTTTTTGGGTAGAAAGTTTGAAAATTTGGGTATGCTGTAAAAGGCTCAATTCTCAACGGATTGGGACAAATGTTTTTTTTTTCCTGAATGGTAATAAAATTTTAGGAAGATCTGGAGGGGTGAAACCGGTTTCCGAGCATTTGAAACATTACTTTTTTGGGTAGAAAGTTTGAAAATTTGGGTATGCTGTAAAAGGCTCAATTCTCAACGGATTTGGACAAACTTTTTTTTTCCTGAAAGGTAATAAAATGTAGGAAGATCTGGAGGGGTGGAACCGGTTTCCGAGCATTTGAAACATTACTTTTTTGGGTAGAAAGGTTGAAAATTTGGGTATGCTGTAAAAGGCTCAATTCTCAACGGATTGGGACAAACTTTTTTTTCCCTGAAAGGTAATAAAATTTTAGGAAGATCTGGAGGGGTGAAACCGGTTTCCGAGCATTTGAAACATTACTTTTTTGGGTAGAAAGTTTGAAAATTTGGGTATGCTGTAAAAGGCTCAATTCTCAACGGATTTGGACAAACTTTTTTTTTCCTGAAAGGTAATGAGATTTTAGTAAGAAATGGAGGGGTGGAACTGGTTTCCGAGCATTTGAAACATTACTTTTTTGGGTATAAAGGTAGAAAATTTGGGTATGCTGTAAAAGGCTCAATTCTCAACGGATATTGACAAACTTTTTTTTTCCTGAAAGGAAATAAAATTTGAGGAAGATCTGGAGAGGTTTGACAAGTCCCGGAGCATTTGAAACATAACTTTTTTAGGTAGAAAGGTTGAAAAATGGGGTATGTTGAGAGCTCCGCGGTCACCTATTGCGCTCTGCGCCATATACTTGTTTAGGTATTTTTGGCCCCCCTTCCTATTTTGCTAAAGATAAGGGACAACGTTTTTGACTGCGGAGTGGCTCAAAGGGTCACTGCGTGGTCTCTCATACAATATATATATATATACATATATATATACGTGTGTATATATTATGGGCAACTACCTGTGGATAACTCAATGTGTTAAATTGCAGAATGTCAGCACATTCAAAACGTGAACCTGAAGATGCTGAAGTCAACAACACTGCTTACAAAATGGTCTTCATTGACCCAACAGAGTTTGACCCAAAAAAGTAACAATTTTTTCCTTCACAAATGTTTGCTAATTGTTATCATATATACAGGTTCAAAAAGAAGGACAAACTAGGGATTCCAAGACTAAGTGCAGTTCCAGAGGGGATTCAAGTGAAGCATGTACTCCCATACAGCCCTGCTTTTTACTCCGGCCTTCCTCCACATGCAGTCATCCACTACTGGAACCACACTCAAGTCAAAGATGCCAGCACAGCAAG
>JASANA010010789.1:0-15396 GCA_030248095.1 Ptycholaimellus sp. GST1_10 | reverse complement strand
GGCCAGTCTGGGCACCTACCAGCTGGCCACCTGGTCCCTCCTCTTCTGCGCCCTCTTCTTCTTCGCCGTCCTCGTGGGACTCGCTTGCTACTGCACACGTAAAGACCCTGACGAGGACGACTTTTGAACTCCACTCCTTCACACATCCATCAACCTCTCCTCCAGCCTCATTCCTAGACAGGCGGCCAGTCTGGGCACCTACCAGCTGGCCACCTGGTCCCTCCTCTTCTGCGCCCTCTTCTTCTTCGCCGTCCTCGTGGGACTCGCTTGCTACTGCACACGTAAAGACCCTGACGAGGACGACTTTTGAACTCCACTCCTTCACACATCCATCAACCTCTCCTCCAGCCTCATTCCTAGACAGGCGGCCGCCTGCTGTGTCAACCTGTCGCGTCAATTTCTCTTCAGTATCGTGTTTCTGTACGAGGAAGGAAGCGATGTAGATCAACTCTCAGTTTCATTTTGATGTATCGCCAATCTTTTGTTTCCACATCTTTGTTCAATCTGTCCTGCCCTACTAAATGCCCAAGCATACTGCCGTACTGCGCTGGAATGTTCTTACCGCCATGCTCTGTTCTGACTTTGACTGACTGGCTGGGTTGTGTAAGGGTGATTTTTTATAAATATTTTGTAAACATTAGCACAATATCCCGGTTATTGGCATATAATGAAATCATCGGCTACGTTAATTTGGCATGAAACTGTGTATCCGACAGTTAAATAAAATAGCTTAAAGGCCTAATATCAAAAAACCACCGACACAAAATTTGTAATGTTTGGGCTCACCAAAGTAAGCTTGCGCTGTGAGGCGGTATTGGCGGAATCTCATTTATGGGCCAGGAGGTTCGCTCAAAGTTTCCTATGTAATAACATGTATGAGTGCCGTTTTCAGCCAAACTTCAATAATAACTCTGTATGGCAAGGTGCACCGCTGTGCGCTGCATAATAGAATGTGTCAAAAAACCAGATGCCCATTTTGAAACTCATGATTGGCTCTGAAAATTGGGGCGAAACAGGGCGCAGCCCAAAAACTGTCAAAATGGTTTTTTTGGAGGTTTTTCCAAAATTTGCAAAAAGAAAAGTAAGTGATTTCTCAATAAATTTCTAAAGTAAGCACAGATTTGGAACCGTTACATATGAATTGTGAATAAAAAAAAGTTAAGTTGTCCGTTCAATTCTCAACAGTTAAGCTGCTAGCACCAGAAACTGATTAACGTTCTTTGTTGAATGCATGAAAATTCCAGGAATGTTTCAACCCCCCTATAGGGGGGTCATTTCCGGATATGCCCCCATCAGTATCCGGATACAGCCCCCCCCCCTATAGGGGGGTCATATCCGGATATGGTGCCCCTCTGTATCCGGATATGGCCCCCCTCTATATCCGGATACAACCCCCCTTATAGGGGGGGCATATCCAGACTGGCAAATTTTGGTTCTAAGGTGGTCAATTGCAATTGGTCTCAAGATTGTTAAAATCAAATCTGCTTGTGAGGCATTTTATTGGTGCAATTGGTCTCAATATTCGATTTTTTTGGCATGAATTGATTGATCGATGTTCGATGAAATAAATGTTCCACTGATATATCGTAGTCTGGGGTTAGTGAAACAATTTTATTCAAATTGATAAAAATTCGATTTCCAGGTGCCCCAAAGGTGAAAAAAGTAGGTGTTAGAAAAATGACCATGAAAAATGCGTTCTCTCTGCTTTTATTCTTATTAACTATCATGACCAAAATTTCTTTTCAGAAAGCGCAATTTTTATAACAAAATACAAAAACAAAATACCAGTTGCGCTAAGAACACATTAGAACAAAAATTTGCCAGCCCGGATATAAGGAGGGGGGCTTTATCCGAATATAGAGGGGGCCATGTCCGGATACATAGGGGGACCATATCCGGATATGACCCCCCTATAAGGGGGTTGTATCCGGTTACAAAGGGGGGCATATCATGATATGACCCCCCTATAGGGAGGCAAATCATGCATCGAAAATTCATCATTCAAAAAGGTAAGTCTGTGGTTTCTCAACCAAATTCAAAAATAAGCACAGATTTAGAACCAGCATACATGAATTGTGAACAAAAAAACTCAAGTCTTGTTTGCGATTCTTAGCCGTTCAGCTTTTACAGAGAAATATTTTTTGAAACCTGGGAAGTCCTATGCTTAAACATATTAAATAATCGATTCAGGATTGATCCATTTTGAACTAAAACAAATAAAACCAATGTGGTAGTAGGGTGTATTAGACCCTAAAGAAGATATTTAGGCAGTAAAAAATTGAAATTTGAGAAATTCTCGAAATTTAGCCTAAACTTTAACATGGGGCCAAATGATGAGTGCAAATTTTTAATCTAAAAATTGTTGATACTAACAAATCGAAATGCAACATGTTATATATCAAAATGACCACAAGAATCTGAATTTTAACGTGGTGAGCAATCAGTTTTTTTGTGCCAAATTGAAAATCAAAAATTATGATTTTCAAAACAATTTTTCTAAATTATGATTTTCAAAACAATTTATGGCAAAATTCAAGTACGTTACCTTTTTTGTCTCTAAATTACCTTTCGATTGATATATAATAGTCCACACTTATCTAAAATTTCTCAGACAAAAAACTGAAATTGCAGGTTTCAAAGGGTCTAAAAAGTGCCTGTTACAAAAGTGGCCATTCAACAAAACCGTTTTTTGGGAAACGGCTGGGGCACAGAGATGAGAACTAAATTGCCTTGGATTGTGGAACAAATTCATTCGAATCAGAGAAACTTCATTATTCAAATCTGGAATACCGCTTAGAGGCTATCAGGAGTTTATCAGATTCTGTGTCTTAAAAATGAAAATCTGAGAACAAAAATTTTTTCAGAAAATTTTGCCTATGCTAAACATGGCATCAGCAAGTGCAAATTTTCAACTGAAAAATTTTATGGTAATAACAAAACCAAAACAAGCATTCAAAATTTTAGATTTTTCAAAATTTCAATTTTTTGACAAAGTAAAGAATAAATTTTAATACACTATCTTTTTTGTCATAGAATTACCTTTCGATTGATATATAATAGTCCATATTATTGTAAACCCTTAAAAAATTTTCCAAAAACTGAAATTCCAGGTTTGTAGAACTTAAAAAAGTGTATGTTACAAAATGGTCCATATCTCTCCAACGAAGCCATTTTTTGAGAAATGGTTGGTTGGTTGAGATGGCAAAAAACTGGCACAAACTCATTTCAATAGGGACACCTTCAATTTTTGGAACTGACCATCAGCTATTTGAGTCTATCAGATTCTGCTTCTTAATCTGCCACAAAACTTTAACATTAAAAAACTTCCCAATCCTCAGGATTTCAATTAGAGCAAATTTCCTTTTCAGAGCAAGTTACTCCAGTCCTACCGATGTAAAAACATTACTGATTACCTCAAATTTTGGCTTTCAAGAACACCCAGATTTGAGAGCAAGTCCGAATTTCGCCCTATGCTACAGGCGATTATAGGCTAAAAATTACCAAAAACATTTTTGTCCTGAAATTCGATTCCAATGCCCAAAATTCAAAAACGGAGACTCAGTTACACCCACAAATTATCTACATTGCCTTAAGCTTTATGTTTCACCAAAGTTCAAAAATTCTCAAAATGATTTTCGCACGCTCTACCAAAAGTCTTGAATAATCATTTAGTTTTGAAAACGAAATATAAAAACGGGGAACTTTGAATTGCATATCAGCTTTAGAAAATCTTAGAAAGCTTTTCTAAAGGTTTTCCTTCTCATATTCTTAACGAAACCTAATAATGGACGCATAAAACAACAATATTTCACTTTATGCAGAATTTTTGGCAGCTCATGAGTTTTCTGAAAGAAGGTGGTTTTAAGGAGGCGAAAAGTAACCGTGTAATGAAAGTGGAGATAAAACTACTGGTGGTGACCTTACATTGCCCGGCAGTACATTCAATTCTGCCTCTCCAACTGTTGCGGCCAGATAAATCTATCGCACTCTTCGTCAACCTAATTGACTCCTCAACTTCTCCATTACCTTCTTCACCCCCCTCTTCATTGTGAGCTCATTCTCGGGGCGGGTTTGGTGCGTGGTGATTGGGAGGATAGCGAGTAATGTGGTGGGGAGGATGGGGATTAAAGCATGGAGGTAGGGCAAACGTGACGAGGTGGCATGATGTAAGGACGTGATACGTGGTTGTTATTGAAGTGGTGGGGAAGATCTGCGACAGATGTGAGACGGGGCTGCCTTAGGAGAAGCATGGTGAATCCCCAACGGGGGCTGAGGGGGTATAGGCGAAGGGTGTTAGGTGAATGGTATGATTGGAGGAGGCTTCTGGGTGGGAGCAGCCTCATGAGCAGAGATTAGAGCTGGTTGCTTGCGTGGTCGCTGTGGTGGGGAGGGGTGCATGGGACAATGAGAGGTGCACGCGGCACTAGGGTGGGCTAAGGAACGGGGAGGCTAGGGGATGATGTGACAGGCCATTCCCTGCACTAGAGGAGGGGGGGGGCTGTTGACGATGCCACATGGTAGCTAGGTGTAGAGAGGGTAGAAGAGACTGACGCAATAGCGATGGAGGGAGAGGAGGTGGGGTGATCTAATCCACCGGCCTCCTGTGTCCTCTGCTCAAGGGGCTATAAAAGACAGCCGGGGAAGAGAGGCAATCACAGTTCAAGTGAAGGAGCATCGGAGAAGATGAACGGGCTTGCACTGGGCTTCATTCTACTCACGGCGGGGGCCTGGGCCACCAAACCGGGCGCAGACCTCCAGGGCAACAGCGAAACGCCCTTCCTCGACATCGACCCGGAGGTGCTCAAGGCAGACGCCATACGCCTCGTTCATACTGGAGAGGGCATCTCCCAGTTCTTCTATGAGAGTGTAAGTAGACAACTACTCCTCTAAGGCCAAGCAAGCCCACGGTAGAGGTGTACAGGGAGTGGAAGTGACGCTGTTTGCGGCAGGAACCAATGCCAATAATGGGATGGCCAAGGCCGAGGTGACCATCCCGACGGGCTGCGAAGTGGCCGAGCTCACTGCTGGCTGCACTTCCAATGATAACAACGATGTCATCAGCTTTTCCCGCCTCGACGCCAATGGCGTGCCGACTCCAGTTTCTTTCCCTCCTTTTCCCTCCTATTCCTGCACATGCATCAAAAAAAATCTTTCTACAGTCAGCCTGGGGGACAAAGGGCAAAGACGCCGGGAAGATCTCGTTTGATGAAGGAGAAGGCGCGGCAGCTAAAGTGGAACTGACATTCGTGGGCTCACCAAGCGGTTAGGCTTGGAGGCTGGGTGGGAAAAGATTGAGGAGGAGGGAGGGAGATTTGCAGACATTGATGACGTGCAGACGTTGAGAATTAACATGCGTTGCAACAGCCCTCTGTGGACGCTGCCCAAATGCCAGCCCGGCCGCCGCTACGACGTCTACCCTAAGGACATCCGGGCTGCTAAACTTGGGGATCCCATCCTGGTGGAGCCTCAAGTGGCCAAGGTGCCTTTAGTTCCCTCACAACTCCTCCCTCCTAACAACTTCCCTGTCTCCTTCCAGCACAGCTTCGAGCCAAACGGAACCAAGGTGCCAGAGGGCATCGAGATCTACCTGGGCCCCCAGTGCGGTCTCATCAAGTGGCAGTTCTGGATGATCGTGGATGCAATCGGACAGGTCCCCGCCCACGCCAACATCCAGCTCAACAACGATGACCAATCCCTCAACTATCGCGTTGCCTCCCTCTCCTTTTACATTCTTAGCCACCCTCCTACCTAACCAGCTCTTTTCAGAACCTCCTTCAAACAGGCGGGAAGAAGTCCAACCGTGGAGTTGGCGTAGAGGTGATGGAACCTAACCAGGACGCTGGCAAACTCATCTCTACCATCACCATTCAATTCTGGGGTCCTTTCTTCTCAACTTTTCTTTGTCACTAGAAAGGGGAAGAAGGCTTCCTCCAATATTTCTTTGCGCGCGGGGGCCCCCCCGCCCGGGGGGGGGGGGGGGGGGGGGCCCGGGGGCCGGGAGGGCATGGGTGCGGAGGCCCCGGAGCGTAGCCTAGCATGCGAAGCATGCTAGGCGAAGCGTAGGGGCCGTAGCACCCGTGCCCGGAGGCCGGAGGAGCTCTGGCGCCCTGCCCGAAGCGGCGGGCGGCCAAGGCCAGCTTAAGCAGTTACCCCATTTTTGCGTCCGTCTGTCCGCATATCTTATATAATACGCGTGATGCCATTTTTGGGGGTGCCTCGGCGCCACCTGGATTCTTGACTTATCCTGGCATATGATAGCTCTACGTATCGGTATTGAGAAATTATTTAATAATTTTTGGGGCGCGCTGTGCATGGGTAATGTTGAAAATATGAAAAAATCGAAAACGTGCGCATTTTTGGCATTTTTGGGCTTTTTTTGACTTCAAAACTTCATAGCTCCTCCATTTTTTAACTTTCTTTGTCGGACTTTTTTTTAAATTAAAGCTTCTACAATTCTACTTAAAATCCATTGTTTAATTTTCAACGTTTTCAGTAAAATATTTGGAAAAAAATGGATTGAGTGATGCCAATTTTTCGATTTCTTGCCCACCCAGGAGTCTGATGTTTTTGAGATAAATCAAATAATTCTACAAGGCAAAGTTAAGTCACCACAAACCCAGTCAATGTTAGGGTCGTTGACCTAGAGAGATTGCTTGCATCAAGTTTTTGAGTTCTTTGAGCTGCTTAGACTGAAGATGCTTTCAAAAACGTGGCTCTCTTATTGTCCTCAAATTGAGTTTTCAACTTTGAATAAATCTTATTATATCATTTTTCTGAAAGGTCAATATGTTTAAGGGATGCAATTGGTTGCGTAACTTTAACTTAAACTTTAACTTAAGGTGGCCGCGCGAAGCGCGGCCACTGACCCATATTACTAGTATATATATATATGTGTGTGTGCCATGCCCGTACTCCGCGGTTTTTCAACGAAATTGGCTGATTTTTTGCATGAAGGTCCGCCTAGGCGGTGCCTCGGGACCATTTTTGGCGCTTGGCGTAATTTTTTGAATTTCGCCCAAAACTCAATTTTTTGATGTTTCAAAATACGAAAAATCATAAATCACTGGTTTTTCAATGAAATTTGCTGAATTTTTGCAGGTACGTCCGGCAAAGTAATATCTTGAAGCTGGCCAAAGGAATTTTCGGAATATTTGTTATTTATCGATTTATTGTCAAAAACCCAAAATCTTGATGTTTCGAAAATTTGAACATGCATAAGTCTTTGGTTTTTCAATGAAATTAGCTGATTTTTGGTATGTACGTCCGGGATAGTAATATCTTGAAGCTGGCGAGAGAAATATTTGAAATTTTTAGTATTACTCGATTAATAGTCAAAAACAGAAAATCTTGATGTTTCAAAAATTTGAACATGTATAATTCATGGTTTTTCATTGAGATCGGTTGAATTTTGCCATGAATTTTCATCTAGTTGTTGTCTTGAGGTGAGGCCGCGCATCTTGGCAACAGCCGAGAACACCTTGTCTGCTCACCTATTGTACCACCTGAAGAAAAGGAAATTTGCAGATTTGGAAAACGTTGACCACCTCAGACTCTGGGTATGCTGTGCAGATGATCCTCCCCCTACTACTGCTGCCCCTCCCCCTGAGCCAACCCCTGAGCCAACCCCTGAGCCAACCCCTGAGCCAACCCCTGAGCCAACTCCTGAGCCTACTCCTGAGCCCACCCCTGAGCCAACCCCTGAACCCACCCCTGAGCCCACACCTGAGCCCACCCCTGAGCCTACCCCTGAGCCCACCCCTGAACCTACTCCTGAGCCCACCCCTGAGCCCACCCCTGAGCCCACTCCTGAGCCCACCCCTGAACCTACTCCTGAGCCCACCCCTGAGCCCACCCCCTGAGCCCACCCCTGAGCCAACTCCTGAGCCCACCCCTGAGCCCACTCCTGAGCCTACTCCTGAGCCTACTCCTGAGCCTACTCCTGAGCCCACCCCTGAGCCAACCCCAGAGCCCACTCCTGAACCCACCCCTGAGCCCACTCCTGAGCCCACTCCTGAGCCAACCCCTGAGCCAACTCCTGAGCCAACCCCTGAGCCAACACCTGAACCAACCCCTGAGCCCACTCCTGAACCTACCCCTGAACCTACCCCTGAGCCCACTCCCGAGCCAACTCCTGAACCTACCCCTGAACCTACTCCTGAGCCTGTGTGTGTCGACGTCACCATCAGTGACCTGGGAGAGGTTGCCATCTTTTTTACTTAGCAGTAGCCAATGTTTTGAGGAAGACATAAAGTGGGGTAGGGCAGAGAAGTAAGTAGGAATAAACTTGCAGTACTCACTGGAGCTTGGTGTGATCGAGGATACCCTGTCAGTGACAGCATTTGCACTGAGCAAGAAGGACAAGGTGATAAGCAGCGAGCAGCCACTGTGCATAGACTCCGTCACCCTGCGCAAGAAGGCCAGCCCACCTAAACCACCCGGACCACCAGCCCCACCCAACCCCAACCCCAAGCCCAAGCCTGCCTGCGACAGCCTCAAACTCATGTTCACCCAGATCGTCGAAGGCCAACAGTCCACATCAATTGCGATGGTGGTCAGTGCCTTTTCTGCCTTTTTCATCCTCCTCCTCTCCTCCATCACCCATACACCTCACTTAGAGTAGAGAGAGATTTTTCATTGCTTTTGCCAAGGCATAAGAATGGACAGGAAACGAAAGTGGCGCACAAGCTGGCGGTGGATGACGTGAGCAGCCTGCGAATCCACTTCCTGGAAGGCTGCAAGAAGGACTTCGTCGCCACCATTACCTACTGTGATGTCTGCAAAGAGGGGCCAACCAACCCACCCCCAATGTTGTACTAGCGAAATAAGTACAATTGGTATTCACATACTCCTGCTTCCATTATTCCTATGAAATAGACTGAATTGCAGAAAACTCTACAATTAGGACCCTGCAGTAAACCCCTCTCCAGCAAGCTTCCAGTATCTGTGATAAAATATGATTACCGCTCTTTGCTCCAAGTTCCCCTTTTCGATTAAGCGCATAAAAGCAGTAGCTGCATCACTTCACTTTTCCAACTATTCCATTACAAACTAGGTCAAAACAAAGTTAGGCAAGGAGCACCATGGAATTTCATCGATCAAATCATTTTGCTTCAAGGAAATAGCATTTAAAATGGTGGTTGCTGAAGAGACTACAAGTAATGAGTTCAGCCCATCCGTAGCATCCAAGGCTAGTCACCATTGTTCCACCTTCTCCCCACCATATACAGCCTTTTGGGGATTGAGAATGCGTGTAAACAGCCATGTAGCCCAGCACCACCCCATCCAAAAGGCCAGCTTTCCACTCCATGCCTTGGCCTTCCTTCCCTGGCGCCGCAGCCTTTGTTCTGCCCCGCCCTATTTGATGTCGCGCACCGGTCCTAAGCCTCCTTCCCCTCTCTGCCAGCCGCTCCTTTGCCAGCCTACTAAAGGATCCCTTCTGAGCCCTAAAGAGCCTTTCAGGACCCGCCCTGGCTCCCCCCGCCCTTTCCTTTGGCCCAGGCCACCTTTCCAGGACCCACAGCACCGCGCTCTCATTAGAGGCCTGACAGAAAGAGCTCTTCTCGTCCTCGCAGGTGGTAGTTGGGGGCCGGGCAGGAAATGAGGGAGTGATTTGAGACGATGGTGTCCTGGCGTCGGGAGCGGGGCCCACTGCGCCTCATTCGGAAGCGGGACGGGGCCTGCCTCGTCCAGCCTCTGGATCCACCCCGCATACACTCCCTCTTCATTCGGTCTCTGCACTCCCTCACAGCCCCTTCTTCTCGGCCCTGGCCCAAGCCCTGAGCCATTTGGGGCCTTCTTTCCTGCTCTCAGCTATTTCAGCGACTGGCAGGGGCAGAAAAGGGACAGGGACGAGAGTGTGGAGGGTCCTGGGAGAGCCGTTTAGGCTGTCGGAAAAGTTCAAGAGATCAATGCCACCCTTCTCCTTGCCTGCTGTGCAGGGGAGGGGGGGGGGGAACAGAGCTTTCCGCTCAAATTGTTTCTCTAACCAGCCAGGCATAGGCTAAGATAAGGGGGAGGTTGAAAAAAAGCAACCAGCCCCCCCCCCTCCCCCTTCCTCTGCATGAGAGATAGACTGGTGGCAGGAGTTTCTACCAGAGCCTGCTGGAAGTTCGTTGGCGCTACATCTTCCTGCTCTTCTTCTGCGGCTTCATTCTCACCTGGCTCCTCTTCGCCGGCGTCTACTACATCATCGCCTACCTACACGGAGACTTTGATCTTGGTTCACTGCCTTTGCCTCCTTCTTCTCCTCCTCCACTCATGTGGAAGATGCCCTAGCGACAGCTCAGATTTCGATCCCTCCTTTTTCCATTCTTTTTTTGGCTGCCGGTTTTTTGAAACCTCGGCTTGCTTTAGATGATTTCATATTTTAGATTTTTCGCTTTCAATTATTTCTACACACAGCTGCTTCGATGCACTGTTGTTAATTATTTCTAATTTCTTCAAGACCGTAGCAGTTTATGTCTCAAACGCTTCCCGGGCCACATTTGATTGGACTTGAGATGGTGAGGAAGAGAAGGAAAGGCAGCCGTGTGTGATGCATATGGAGAGCTTTGCCTCTGCATTCCTCTTCTCATTGGAGAGTCAGCACACCATTGGCTACGGATTCAGGTATCAACTTTTATTCTACTCTTTCACCGATTAATTACCATTTTAAAGAATAACCCTGAAATCGATAATTGCTTCTTTGAACCCAGCCTAACAATCCAACAAATTGAGCCTGCCCAGCAAGAGTGAGCCATTGTGCTGGCCTTCAGCCAGTTCAAAAGAAAGAATCTCAAAGAAGGACAGGGGGGGCAGCAGAAGCTGGAGCAAGCCGGGGTCGGGTGGCTCGTTGACAAATGCAATTGACGGGCACTAAAGCGGCCTCCAAACAAGGAGCTTCTGGGCAGCGACCAGAGAAGCCCAGACACACTCCCCTACACTCCCATCCAGCTTCCCCTGCACGCTCCGTCTGCCTCTCTCTCTCGCTTGCCCCTTCCTGTCTGCATTCCAGGCGCCCACCCGCTGCGCACCCGCTACTCACCACTTACGCTCACCCCACCTAACCCCTTACCGCCCCCCCATTCACCCACCTTCGCGCCTATCCGCCTCTCTCCAGCCCCACAGCTTGATGGGGCACATTAGGGGCACAAGAGATGGGCGGTGAGAGCGTGGGAATGCCCAGTCTGCTGTTTAGAGCTGGTCTAGCTATGCAAATGGAGCCTGGGGTTGCTGAAAGCTGGGGGACAGGAGGAGTTGCTGGCCAGTGTGTATGCTCCTCCTCCTGGTGCATAATTTGTGCGCCCCCCGGGAGCGAAGAGTGCGGGGCATTTTATTGCCCTTCAGCCAGTCTGTCCTCCTCTGCCACCGCTCGCATTCATTATCCTCCTCTACTCCTCCCCCCGTTGATGCCAGCCCCCCTGCCCCTCCCATCCCCCAAGATCTTCCCCCATTATGCGGCTGACCTGTGTGTGGCTGGGAGGCGGGCAGGCTAGAGCCCAGACTGAAAAGGGAGAGCTTGGGCAAAAGGAGTCCTCTTGCTGAAACAAGGGCCTATTTGTGGCCAGTGTCCAGAGCGGATGCCAATCAGAGCTCTCTCTCTCTGCTCCTCCATTCGCGGGGCGCTGGAAGGTGGCGTGAAATCGGAGAGAGACAGAGCAGGGGCGCCTGGCTTTTAGAGGAGGCGCGTTGGCTGAGTTTGCAGCGCTTCCCCCCCTGCCCCCCTCCCAGAAGCTATGGGCCCCATCCCCCATCCTCCCCTCCCATCCTCCCCTCCACTCTCTCTGGGCGGAATGGGGCGGAGAGAGCCTTTATGCGCTGCCTCCCAGGGCACCTTGCGGCCCTTGTTATTCTACCCCATACACCCCAAACGCCCAGCTTTTCCAGTCTCCGCCTATTCCTCCTCTCTCTCGCCCGCCCCGCCCAAGTTATGGGCCCACTCCCAGAGGTGTCCGCAAAGTCATTCATCCAGCTTTGTCTTTGCCAGGCATGGAAGGGGGAAGCGTTGAAATGGAGGGAGGGCTGGGAAGATGGAGCGCATCCTTGATGAGGGAGGAGGAGGCGACAAACGCCACTGCTCTTTTCCCTGTCTAGGCTGCTTTCCCTGTCCTGCTGGGGTAGGCCAGAGAGGTCCAGTCAGCAGAGCTTTGAAGGCCCCCTGGGCAATTCATTCGGCGCTGGCCTTTGGGCCGCTCGCCCAATTGATCCCCCCTGCCCCCTTCTCGTCCACACACTGCCAGCCCCTCCCCATCTTTGCAACTTGTGCGCAAAGCGGGGGAGGGGGAGGCTGGGCAAAAGCTCGGGGGAGGTAAAAGGGCGCCGGCCAGGGCCGTTTAGGTTGTAGGCGCCCTCGTCTCCTCCTCTCACCTCCCCCGCCCAATCCGCCTAATGACACTTGGCGGCCTTTTTTTGCCTCCACCCTCTTTTAACCCCCCCAGGCCCCAAAAAGTCAGCCATTAGGGCTGTCACTCCGGGCCGTCCGTGGTGCCAGGTAAGGAATGCCCCGGAGCGCTGTCAATCAGGACTGAAGACTGGCGGGAGCACGGGACAAGGCCTTCCAGGTAGGCCTCAATCACTCCCCGGACGTCAGCTCTTGTTCCGAGGATGTTTCTAGGGAGGGCGGCAGAAGGAAGTTCCTGAGCAACTAGAGAGCCTTTTGCAGGGCCCTAGCATCCATTTGTGCTCCAGCCCTCTCCTCGCCAGGCCAGGCATACGCATGAGAGGACGGCTAGAGGCGGGGCCTGGCATTCTTTAGACACCCGCCCGACTAAAAGGGGAAGGCAGAGATTTTTGCACGCTTCGACCTGCGGAGCGCAAAAGGCCTCTCTACATGAGCCGAAAGGGAACTCCCCCCGCTTGCGTGAGCTGATTCGCTAAGCAAGCCTGCACGGCCGCCTAATTCCGGCCAGCGTTTCTCCACACTCTGCTTCCTGAAACAGCTCTCCGCCCAGTCTGAACTGGGAGTGTCCGGCTCCGAAAGGCTTTCTCTGCCCTCTAGCTGCCCTCAAAAGCCCTCTTGTAGGCTCCGGGAGTCTCCTAAGCCTGCCAAGAGAGGTCACGGGTAAAAAAGGAGGCCATTATGGCTCGATTAACGGCTGCAGCGATCCAGGTGATTAGCTGCCCCCTGATTGATGGAGGCTGTGTGGGGGCAGGCGCCAGTTTGGGCAGCTATTAGGCTCCTCAAGGGCTCTGGACAAAAGGCTGGCCGTGAGTGTCCGCTAATTGCTCCTCCCCTCTTCCTCTCAGCCTCTCACCTCAAAAAGGGCGCAAGTCTCGGCGACCTGGCGAGCTATTTATTTGCGAGAGTGCGCGGGGGGACGTGGAATGTGCATCTGTGGGGGAGAAGGAAGAGGGGGAGGTAGAGAGAAGCCCGCGCGCGGGGTATTTAGGCCGTTTTTCATGACAGGTGAAATTATCCAGAGCGCCGCATCCGCGAGTGCCCTGAAAGCCCTGCCCCCGTCTAAAAGCAGTCCAGACGGCCTCCCCTGCACTCATGGAGCCGAATAAATGGGCGCACCCTCATCGCCGCCGCTCACTCTAGCCACTTCCAGTAAGCCTTTCCTTTCATTTTCGAGTCGAAGCCTTTGTTTCGTGATTGAAAATAATAATTTCTATTGATGTTGATGATGATGATGATTGAGACAAAGTTGAAGATGTATTTATAACTTTCTTCCATCTGAAAAGTCAGATGTCGAGTTGAAATTATAAGCTGGTGAATTTGGCGCGAGGGAGCAAAGCGACCGTGAGGCGGGCCCGTGGTGGTTGGTGGCTGTGGGTTTGTGGTGCTGTTTTTTGTTGTTGTTTTTGTGGTGCTCTGCTCCTGCTGGGTTGCTGTTTTCCGGCGGGGGGGGTTTTTGTGGTTTTTTTTCGTTTTTTTCTGGTTTTTTTGTTTTTTTTTCTGTTTTTTTTTTTTTTTTTTTTTTTTTTTGGTTTATTATATTTCAAGAGCTTGACACGATGGAGATCTTTTGGGCAAGTCATGAGGCCTACTTATAGCCGAGATCAACCACAGGCATGGTGAAGGTAACTAGCCTTCAGAGTAGAGGCAGTTTCATGCTGCCTGCACCTTTTTGATTACTGCTCTTCACAATTCCACATCCGTTTTCTCGCCGCACACCTTCGTACTTGATCTCACATTCTCGTCTCTTCACACCTCACGGCATGAGTTTGAGCGTAGGAGATAGAAGCTCTCTGGCTTTCAGCTGTTGGGCAATCGCCGGAGCGGCGGGAGGATGGGGCTGAAAAGCTTCTGGCTGGGCGAGGCCTTGGCAGTGCTCAACTCCAAGTTCTACATCGACGGCGTGGACAAGGTACACGGCCTCTGGACCGTCATGATCCTCCTCTTCTGCTCCGCCATCATCACCTCCTCCCACGTACTCCTTCTCCTCCTCCTCCTCCAGACATAGCCTCGAGAGAGTGGGGTTTGTGCAGTATTTCGGCTGGCCCATCCACTGCTGGCTCCCAGCCGAGTTTCAGGACAAGCCGGGCTGGCGGGAGTACGTGGAGACCTTCTGCTTCGTGCACAACACCTACTACGTCCCTGTTCAGTCCGACCTGCCTACCAATCTCAGGTCCTCTCCCTCACTCCCTCGCCTTCCCTTTCCCCAGTGTCTTCACAGATTGCCATGCTCCAGGGTGGAGGTGACCTACTACCAGTGGATCCCGCTGGTGCTACTGCTGCAGGCCTTCTG
Source organism: Ptycholaimellus sp. GST1_10 (assembly GCA_030248095.1). NCBI lineage: Eukaryota > Metazoa > Nematoda > Chromadorea > Chromadorida > Chromadoridae > Ptycholaimellus > Ptycholaimellus sp. GST1_10. Next base: position 727 of record JASANA010010789.1, on the reverse strand, counting down.
CTTCTACCTGCCCATCTTCCTCTGGGAGTCCGCGCTCTCCAGCTACGGCATCGACCTGCAGTTCTGTCGCGAGAAAATGCTCTCCTCCAGAGAGGTTCCCGCCCCCGCCACTCTTCCTTCCCCCCAAATAAGGAGGGTTGCCAGGCCGCGCCCATCGTCCGCCGCCAAGAGCTCCACTCCCTGGCCGGCTACCTTGTCCAGGTCATGAAGGACGCCAAGGCCGAGCGCCCCTACTTCCTCGCCGGTAGCCCCAGCCCACCTTTTAGTCGCTCCGAGCCAATGAAGCCTTATGCAACTGCTACTCCAGCCTGCTACCTGGCCGTGAAGGTTCTGGAGGTGGGCAACGTGGCCGCCCAGCTCTTCCTCATCTACCTCTTCCTGGGCGGCAGCGCCGTGGAGCTCCTCCTGGAGCGAAACCTGGCCTTCCTCACCGAGCCCTCCCTCTCCGTCTGGCGCTACACCGGCCTCTTTCCCCGGGTCACCTTCTGCGACTTTGCCATCAAAGTCGGTTGGTCTGGCCTTTCTGGCTTGTATTGGATTGGTGAAGGAGGGGAGGAGGGATTGTCAGACAGTCTGTCGCCGGCCAATGTACGCCACTACACGGTGCAGTGCACGCTGGCTGCCAATGTGGTGAACGAGAAGATCTACACCTTCCTCTGGTTCTGGTGTTCAGGGCTGGTGGCCTTCTCCATTGCCGCCCTAGCCTACTCGCTATCGTCGCCCTGGC